>NW_025904235.1:0-32035 GCF_018835915.1 Vigna umbellata | reverse complement strand
GGAGACCCAAAAGAAGAGGAGGAGATGTTCCCACAAGCTCCTGACTGCCTCCATGAGCTCCAGCAGTGAAATCGCGCCTCCAAAGAACCAAAGACCCAAAGCCCTTCGCGTTTCTGAGTTAAATAGACAAATTTGTCATGTCAACAAAAAATGGCGCTTCAGCGCCCCTGTGTGAAGGGCGCCCCAGCGTGCAACAATCATGATGCAGTGGCGCTCCAGCGCCCTTAAGCCAGGGGCGCCCCAGCTAGGTTCAGTAGCGCTACTTCTTTTTCTGGTTTTTCTTCAGATTTGCTTGCTTTTGTGGCTGGTTCAGTTCTCTACATTGTTGGAGATTCTTCCAATCATAGTTTTAGCTACAAAATAAAGGGATTGGGGATGAATTTATACTAATGTAGCCCAAAACACATTTATTTAGAGAACAAGACAAAAGAAGAGGATTAAGCAAGTTATAAGCAAGAAAATAGTTGATTTTGTTACTAAAATAATGCTTAGATAATGGTAAGAATTAGCATTATCAGAAGCTTAAAACTAAATTGAAAATGGAAAATAAGAAATTGAAAGCATTAAAATCCATATTTAACAAGTGAAATTAAAATGCAATTAATAAGATTGGTTGAAAAAAATGTAAATGAGATTGAAAACAATGAAACTCAAACATTTATTACAATGTAAATGGGCTAGTACAAAAAATGTAAAATAGTGCATGAAAACATTATAAAAGTAATGTAAAGAACATAAAATAGGAAATTGAAAATTGGAATTAAACACCATAACATTCAAATTGCGGAGCACAAATGAAATGAAAATTACAAAAGAAAGAATAAGGAAGCAGAAGAACCAAATTGCATTTAGAAACTGAAAAGATAAAATTTTGGAACTCCAATAATCACCCTAAAGCAAAGAAAATGTAAAGAACAAAACTTGTCCTAGAAATTGTGTTGTTTCATGTTCCCCTTTTTTTATGGCTATTATCTCTTAGATAAATGAGCACTAAAGACAAAAGATACATTACTAGACAAAATCTGAAAAGTTGTTGCCAAAAGTTATTTTTCCTTCAATCCATTGTGTACCCATAGTACACTACCCTTCAAGCCAAGTGTTGTGTCATTTCCCAATGTGTAGGGGTTTGTATGCTAGGTTCAATTTGGCTGGGCTCTTGTGATCATTCGTGTAATCATAAATCTTCGACGAATAGTGACCATGAGGTTTTGAAAGCTACGTTGCTTTGTAACGCGTGTTATCAGTTTTGACAAAGGATGTGAAGCGGTAGATATCTATAGTTGTTGGATGTGATTTACTTTGACGGTTTGGATCAAGTGATCGTTTGCTTCTCATTCCTATAAATAGTTATGGGGTTGGTCAATCATTTTCATCTTTTCCTTTTCCTAGCTCTGCTCAAACGATCAACTTTTCTGCATAGAGGTAATAATAATTTCTTAGTCTTTCAGTTTCTCACTGTCAGAAGATCTTTCTAGTCAGGAAGGTAAATGTTATGGCGAAGGTGCAACCTAGTCATTAGTATCAAATCCATGTTTAATTGCCTAATAAGGGTAGCATGAAGGCTAGCAGTACATGTAATAATGAAGGGGTGGTTCTCTTAAGGAGAGTTCTCAGTGCGTCACAACAAATATTGATATAAGAGATTCAGGACTACGTTACACAATACCTATAGGGTGAGCATTTGCGCACTTTGATGGAAGTGGTGGACGTTCTCAAAGGAGATATTGTTGACAATGTAGTGATGTTGCACGTCTATAAAGGAAACGAGCATGTCTTCCATGCCCGCGAGGGTTCCATGGATGAGTTCTTTTACATTTATACATGTTTGTTTGTTGAGCTAGATGTTTGTCTTCCTTTGGATGATTTCACTATGGCAATACTCCACGTGCTCAATGTGGCGCTGATCCAACTACACTCGAATGGTTGGGCTGCCATGTAAGCCTTTCATGTGTTATATCAAGCGTTGGTTTTGATGACTACGCGTACCTTGTTCCTTCATCTTTTTAACACTCGCCCTCCTACGAAAAAGGTGGGCTAGCTTTCCCTATAATGTGAGAAGTCAAAGTGGCTCCTCGATCAATATGTCTCCTCCTATAAAAGCTTTAAGGATAGTTTTTTTCAAGATTGTGATAAAAGAAGACGATTGTCACCATTTTTTTAGGGCGATTGTCCCAAGTTTCCTTTTTGTTGGATCGATCAACCAGTCAGGCGCACATCATGGCTCTGTCTACAATGACTTCCATCGAGGTTTCCATACTAGAGATTTTGAATAAGCTATCCTTTAAACTCTCGATCCAGAAGATCCTTCGGACTGCTCCTTCTCTCACTATGTGGGAGGACATTTATGGTAAACATGTTTCCTATTTTTCAGTTATTTTTCTTTAGGGGGTTAACCTCACTAAGTTTTCTCTTGTCATACAGACATCATAAGTTTAATCAACCTTTAGTAAGTCCTACTACCGATAGGTTATTCAACAGCTGCCACAGAACAATGCAATTGTTAAAGATGTTGGCCACGAATGCGCTACACTGGTCATTACCAAAGTCATTCCCTTAAAGATGGTCCATGTTGTGAGAATCAGTCGTCTGAACAAGGATAAAAGGAAAAGGAGATATCAGTGTCATGGTGAGAAGTCGTCATCTACTCGCTTCTTTAAGAAGAGTCGATGCTAGAATAAAGATAATGCGGTTCCTTTGGCTAGGAACAATGTAAAACATAAATTTTGAAATTTGAAAATAATTTTAAATAAAATTCAATCTAAAATATAAATTTAAATATAATAAAAAAATCAATTTTAATAAAATTACTTATATAACATTTATATACAAATTAAATTTCATTATAATTTGAAAAGGGACAAAATTGTTTTATTTTAAAATATAATTATAATACAATTGAGATAAAATAAAAATCCAAAAGCAAATTAAGACTAAGACAATGATATCCGGTAACATTGTCCCTCCATCTTTACGTGTGACAAATTTTTATTTTTAAAAGAAATTAAAATTGAAAAAATTAAATAAATACATAAATAATATCTCTTTTAACATTATTAATACATTACTAGCTAATAGAAAAATCAGATTGCATCAATTTTTTTAAAATAAAAACTAAATTCACACACATAAAAATAATGACTAATTTAAAATTCTTTTACAAAAGTTGAGACAAATCACATTATTTAACTTAAAATAAATTAAATACGAAAGATTCATTGGTCATGTCACAACAACCAAGTACGTTGGAGGAAAAGTACATATAATTAGGTACTAATACAAGAAAGAGGGAACCAGTTTAGTTGGGACTTTGGAACTCTTACTGAAAATTCTAATATAGTCATAAACTCAATTGGGTTCATCATTTCTGCCGACAACAATAAATTATGACTTGTTTTTGGCAGAGAAATTGTTATTTTTTGTTTGTAAACATACATTTTAGACAAACTTTCATTATTTAGGACTCACCTGATTTTAGTAAGTACTATACAGATGTTGTTTCAAAAGATCAAACATCATTTTGACAATGATTAGCAGCGTGACAATGCCAAGTGTTCTGTAAAATGTTGGCTTAAAAAAAATTTAATTATTGGATCAAATTAGAAAATTTTCATGGCTTGAGGAGTTTACTTAAGAAAGAAAATTTAATGCGTTAATTATTGATGGAATCTCTAATTAATTTCAAATTGGTTCGAACCGTTATCAGTTTCTCGTGAAACATATTCTGAAATAGTTAGTGTGTGGATTGGATTGAGGTCCTTAATTATTAATTGATATTAATGTTATTTTTAATTTAAAAACTAAGCCGAAACTAGTGTCGTCTTCCTATGGATAGTGTTAAATGTTAAATAAACCAACAAAATATAATTAAGAAGCTTCCTAAAGAATCTAGCACGTTCACACTTCCATATCCAGATGCATAATAAACATATAGAAACTGTATTTTGTATTGAGACGAGTAGCTCATACATACGTAAATTGTTAATATCAAATTTGAGCAAGTTATGTTCTATCCAACGTTTTACGTCATTGGTGACGGAGGCGATAGCATATTTACCCTTACAATTCATAAGTTTTTTAATTCGATTTATAGTGTAAATTATTATGACATTTATTTAATTTTAAATCATCACAGTTGAATTTTTTAATAGTTATAATATTCATTTAAGAAGAAAATAAAATTAAATATATTTTTAATCATAATCTTGAATGTAAAATTAAAATTTTTTATTGTCTTTAATTTTGATATATTTTAATTTTTAAATTTTAAAAATTAACCATTATATCCTTTTTAATTTAATTGCATTAAAATTTTTAATGTATTTTAAAATGATATTTGAGATACTTACATTACTTTTAATACGTTCCAGTTTAAATACTTGTACATAATTTAACAAGTTCAAAAAATTAATATTATTAAATTAAAAAGATTATATCTATTTGAAAAGTTTTGAATACTAAAATATATTAAAGTTTAAAATGATAACTAATTCTAATTTCACATTCAAATTTAATAACTAACAACTTACTTAAGCTAAAAAATATCTAAATAACTTAAAATTAACTTGATCACTAAATAAAATGTTATCGTAGAATAAAGGTCAATTTTACAAATTTAATGTTTTTAAATTATTTGATATTTTATTAAATAAACTAAAATTAACAAAACAAACACACGCATATAATTTAAATATTTAAACAGATCTTTGAAATACTATCAACTTTTTTTATTAATATCCAACAATATATAAAAGTATTTAAATATTTAAATTACTATATGCACATGCAAATACTTACTAAATAAAGTTATTTGATTACTATATATTAGATGTATATCACATGAGTTTTTTTTTTGGTTTTTTTACTTTAATAAATAAGAACTATATAACATTTTATTCAAAGAAAAAATACACATAACTTTTTTAAGTAATCATGTAACTATTATTAATTTTTTTTACCGTGAAGCAAATTAGTTTTAATCTTTTACTTAATAGAAAAATAGAAATTCAAACATAAGTTGGAAATAAAATCGATCAATATATAAAAAAAATTCATAAATATATTATTTTAGAGTTTTATATTAGTATCATAATTTATTACGAGTTGACTTATGACTTATTGATATTAAATATTTTCTTGGAAAGGACCTATGAAATGACAAATGAATTTATTCCTTCGAATATTATTTAAACCCGTTTTAATTTCAATGAAAATTTATCACATATTTTAATACTAATTTTCGTCTTCTTACCTAATCTCTTTAAAATACTAAAACACTTTTAACTTATTTTAAATAATTTAAAAAACTTATATGATTATTATTTAATCCTTTGATTCATAACTTATTTTTAAGGTAAATATTTATATTTAATCATTTATACTATTTTTAATAATTATTTGACATTTATTCAATTATTATTTCATATTTTTATTTGATTTTAATACAATTATAATTTCATTCTTAATATTTTTCAAGATAAGATAAGGCCTATCCTTTTAATATTTAATACTTGATAAAATGATGTTTTATTTGACGTGAGTTTGATTTCTTTGTAAAAAATTATTTAATTACACGTACATGATTACACGTGTATGCATTTCGGATGAAGATGGGAATGAGGTTTCGTACTCGTTAGAGATAGATTTTTACTTTGGAAATAAAAATGTGATAATTAAACTCAAACTTCTCATACCTCGTTGTCATTGTTTCAGAGAATTGGAAACGATGAATGAGGTGGATGAAACTTGTTTGCTTGGTGATTTATGCCGATGGATTTGAGGGAGATGAGAAGAAAAAAAGACAATTTAGTACCTACTTTCTACCTAAATGTCTATCATTTTCTTTAAAAAATTTCAATCTTAATAATATTAATTATGAAATTAAAATTATTGAAAAAATTAATAATAATAATAATCTATATTATTAAACTAATAATAATTATTACTGTTGTTAAACCTCATGGATAATTTATAATAATAATAATATTAATAATAATAACTATAATTTATTTTACATTAATTTAACTATAAGGGTAAAATTATAATCTAACAATTTGATCTATTAAAATATTCTTTTTTTATCCATCACATCTATTATTATTCATAAATTTTCATAAATTTTACTTTCAAATCTCTCACTTTCATCTCTCAATCCCTTAAAACAAATAATTTTGTTTTCTTCTCTTTATTACCTTAAATTCATCTACTCACTCTCTCTTTTGATGATCACATTTTATTTCCTATTTTACTATTTAAATAACATCTATTTTAAAAATCAATTATACCAACATTATTCTTTAATGACTAATTTTTTAATTTCATAGATTTTTTCAAAAATAATTATATTTTATTATAAAAAAAACTATCTACAATAAAATTGTAAAATTTAATTATATTGGATATATGTGTTTTTATTAGTATATATAATAAAAATGTGTATAAGAAATTATTTTTATGAATAACTAGTGAAAAAACATGTATACAAGTGTATGTGTCCCTTTTTATCTTATAGTAACAAAAAATAAAAATTAACTATTTTATAAGTAATATTAAAGTAAAAATGTTAATAAATTTATAAAAAATAAATTTTAAAGTATAATTATAGAAAAACAGTTACAAAATTTAAAGAGTAAAATAATTAATAAAATAATTTATATTATTAAAGATAAAATTAAAATGTGTGTATTAAAAAACAGTTACGGAACCCGGACTATCATATAAATTAATTTTTTTATTAATAGTTATAGACTATATAAACGATATATTACATTAATAATTTGATTTGTTTTTTCTGGACAGTTATCTAAAGCTCCTTTGAAAACCCTGAAGTTGTCAAACTTATGCTTCAGAATCCGAACATGCTTCGATTTGTATTATTATTTAAGTAAAATAATAGAAGTACGTTGGTTTTTTAATTAAACAATATATTCCAGTGATGGCTGCAGACAAAGCAGTGAAAATGTATTTGAGAATGGAATGGTGATGTAAGTGTAAAATTAGAAATGGAGAAGCAAATCCACAGACCAACAACTAGACCAACCCAACCTCTTTGATTTAAATTTTAATTCGAAACTATCCTAAGATTTATGCATCCTAACAAAACTCAATCCAAGGACAAAAACCTATATATAATTTAAGGTTTGTCCTGTACTAGCTGGACCACTCACAAAACAGAATAACTTCAATAAAAAAACTATAATAATTGTTAAGGGAACTTTGCTATGAACGATTTCATACCATAATATTTTATTGTTTCATGATTTTTAGTAATGATAGTAATTAAAATTTATCAAGTTGATAGTAAATATTATTTTTATTACAGTAAAAAATTAACTGAAAAGTAAGTTGTTAACTCTCTCTTTTTCTTTCACGAGAATAAATTTCGGGAGAAGCATGAAAAAAATATTATTTTGAATACTATTTTCTAAGAATAAACTACACTTATTTTTGGTCATACAGTGGAAATTATTTGTTCATTATGTTCTGAATACGTATCTGTTTTTATTATTGTTTGTCTTAATCTCATTCAGTCAAACTATTGAGAAGTTATTTATAAAGTATTTTGATGTCAAAATTATAAAGAACCGATAGTTGCAGCAATTAATGCGTATTAAATATTCTTATATATCTTTCTATTTTAAATTTGTATTTATAAATTTTTAGAAGTTTGAATTACTAAAGTTAATCATAACCTAATTGGTACTAATCACATTTTGTCATAAATTAATCAGTATTAGCTAGGTGTAATTATTTTGAAGAGTGACAGTTTGATTTGTAAGTTACCATCGTTCAATTTATAAATTACAACCGTTCGGTCTCAAAATATTGATTGTTTAGACTCTCTTATATGAAGATAACCAATGTCATACAATACACTTATGAAATGATTTTCATCTCCAATTTTTTGTAAACATTGCAACTTCATTCTTTATCAATCACATGTTAAAGATGAAGTTAAACGCAACCTATTTTAGGGATATATCTTTTGAAACATTCTTCTAAATTTCATTAACTAAAATTTGCCTAAAATTATAATTTTTGATGAACTTTAAGTAAAAGTGTTACTTTCCCGTTATATAATATGGGTCCTGGATTGGGAATGGCACACCAAAAATTTTCAGAGGTGCTGAAACCTAATATAATGCGAAAGCAATAGTACGATATTGTCACAAAGAATGGCACACCAATGAGATGTTAGCATGATTGGTAAAACAGAACAACCTATTACATTACACTTTTGTTTCTTAAACATTTTATATTTCAGGTAGAAGAGAGATTCGGGATAAGCCAAAGAGAAGGACATTCCCCAGTTACGTAAATAGTTCAGGTTATTTTAGAACCAATATGATGTGAGGACAAGGACCATTACAATATTAGAGTTATTAAAAAAATCATCTAGTATTTAAGTCATTCGCTAAGTTGAATTGTTAATAGAAGTCCACATAATCACTTAATTTTCATGCTAATATATTTCTCAATCCTAGGTGACTTCAATTTATCATTTTCCTTTAACTTATGTAGATTTTGAAAGCCAACAGTATTCCTTTCTCCATAATAGACCATGCCTACACAACGAGTAATGTTTTACAAAAAGATTAATTCGCACTAATAATTATCATTTAACAGAGTAAATTGACTCTAACAAAAGATAACATCATATGAAACTAAAAACTTTTTTACTGTAAGAAATAAAAAAAAGTTCATCATCATTTTAAATCCTATCCAAAACTATAAATTCATATATACACAAACCTTTTTTCTGATGAAATTATCTTCACTGAAGAAGCACAACATCACATCATTTTCAATCCAAAACTTTTAAAAAATAAATTATTAGATATTCACTTTTATATAGTGTGTCAATTTTTTTTAATGAAATTTAGAATTTCTAACATTTTTCTACTTTCCAATAATCCAATTTCATTCTTTCTTAGTTTGCTTTCATTTTTGCAGTAACCATATTTTAAAACACTACTCACGTTGGCGAGAGAATTAGCTTTCAAATTTTTGGATTTATCAATATTACCTCCTTTATGTATTGTCACGTAAAAGTGAGTAAACATTTTAATTTTATCTTACTGACATAAGAATTAGGTTTCAAGAATGTAAAATAATAATAATAATAATAATAATAATAATAATAATAATAATAATAATAAATAAGGCATCATCACCTAACAAATTCACCCCACACAAAAGCTAAAAATTTTAGAACCTAATTGAAAAGTCTTTGCTATAAAAATATTCAAGAAAAATTAAAATTACCAAGAACAACGGTCAACAATAAATAGATGTAAATATATAATAACAGTATACTCAAACATGCAAAAAAAAAAAAGAAGGTTAACCATTAAAATAAAAAGTCCAAAACCTTGATAGTTAAATTTCTTCTACGATGTACTACAAATATATTTTCAAAAGGATCTTTGTGAGCAATTTTTCTACCTTCGAAAAGTTATATTTTCATTATTCTCCCTTAAAAAAGTTATTTTGATTAAGTTCTAAAGAACTGTACTACTAAATTACGTAAGTAGAAAAATGATAAAAATAAATAATATATGTATGTAATTTGATGACAGGAAATAATTATAAAATTATTGTCTCAACTTGGATATGAAAACAAAATTGAATAAAATACTTTTTCTTTTAATGAATGAGCAAGATAGCAAATAGATATTGCTTTTGTTATATTTTTTATTCTAAAACGTAACCCATGAAAGAAAATCGAAGCGTTTTGTTAGGAAAATTTATGAGGATTAAACTTTACTATTGTCACTTGTAAATATGTATGATATTTACTTTAAATGTAATATTAAAACAAAAGTTTAAATATGTTTTTATTGTTGTGAATCGAGATATTATTTCTTTTGATATTTTAATTAAGAAGTTTACGTTTTAGTCATTTCATAATGTCAAATGTTATTCATAGTTTTTAGGGTTAGACAATGTTAGTATTGATGATGTAACAAGGAGTGGTCTACTCAAAATTTGTCACATGAATTTATTTTAAAAGTTTATTAATTGTTTAGATGTGTTTTTAGCCTTTGAAATTTGGGTAATTTTTAGCCTTTTAATTACTATTACTTTTTATTTATTTTTTATTTCTTTGATTTTGTAAAATGTTATTTTAGTCTTGGGAATTAGATAGGGTTAGTGATATTTTCTTTTTGCTATAATTATTTGAATTTTTAGTCAACATTTACCAATATCTTATAAGATTATTATTGAGTTTTTTTATAACGGCTAGATTACTATCTAGAGACAATAATCGGTATTTTCCCTGTTTTCCCAAGAGTTTTATATATAGAGTTCTTCCTTTTTCGTTTGTAATTTTTTGTAACACAGACAAATACATATGCTATTACAGAGAATAAATAAAGTGTGCATTTTTCTTACCTCTCACGAAGCCTCCGTGCAGATCGCGTTCCACTTTCTTTGAACATCCATGGCTCCGTCGTTGTGTAGAGTGCTGCTCCACTTCTTTCTCTAGCTTCTGGAAGAGCCTCGAGCTCTTTTTCTCTCTATCAACAGGGACGAAGGGTGTACTCTGCCAACAACGTCTCCCAATAGACGCTTTATCTCACTCGCGGGCCTCCAAGCCAATTGGGCCTTTCCCCTTTCAGACATGCATTGGGCCATATTTTAATATGGTATCAGAGCAGGTTTAATACATGCTCTGCTTTCTTTGCCTCTGTTTTCATTCTTGTTATCTTCTTAGATTGTTTCTTGGCCCCTTCTTGCTTCCTACTGTAATGGATCACATGGATCAATCCGCTAATCCTACCAACCCTTTCTATATGCATCCTGGGGAGAATCCTGGTCTTACTCTCATCTCTCAAGTTCTGAACGAAAACAATTACTCTTCTTGGAGCAGAAGCATGAGGAGGGCTCTGCTTTCAAAAAATAAAATCAAGTTCATTGATGGGTTAATCAAGAAACCTCAAAGAAATGAGGTTTTGTTCGACGCCTGGGAGAGATGTAATATGATGGTTTTTTCTTGGATTATAAAGACTCTTTCTCCATAGATTGCAGAGAGCGTGATATATGTTGAAGAAGCAAAGGAGCTATGGGATGAATTGAAGGAAAGATTCTCCAAGGGTGATTATTTTAAAATTTCTGATTTACTCCAAGATATCTACTCGATCAAACAGGGAGAGAGAGGCGTTAGTCAATTTTTCACAGACTTAAAAATTCTTTGGGAGGAATTGGAATCCCTTAGACCCATACCCACTTGTACCTTGATATTCCTTGCAGCTGTGAACTTTCAAAGATTTCTCTGAAGTAGAGAGAAATAGAACACGTCATATGCTTCTTAAAGGGGCTGAACGACACACACAACACTGTTAGAACTCAAGTCTTTTTTATGGACCCTCTACCCAACATCAATAGAGTTTTCTCCCTTATCATATGCAGCAAGAAAGATAAGAAAGACAAGATTTAGGCATTGTCAGCCAGAATCAAACTGCTGAAACCAAGATTCTGGCCAATACTACTGACAGAAATAATAACTGGAAACCAGACCAGATCTGGAAAAACCAAGGGTGTGGAACTGGATCACGTGGTCAAGGAAGGGGAAGAGGATGAAACCCTAACTATGGAAAGCAATGTTCTTACTGTAACAAAATGAACCATACTGTGGATGAGTGTTATTCCAAGCACGGTTACCCACCTTGGTATAAGAAAACTGAGAGTAATCAAGACAGGAAGGGAGACTGGAACTCTGTCAATGCCTGCCAAAGCAGTTCAGGCCCAGAGGGTGTCCAATTTGCTCACCAGGTAAGCACCAATGTTGCCTTCAACTCTTGTACCCCTGAGCAAATGCAGAAACTCCTCAAAATGATAGAGAAGGTTGATGAACCCGCTCACAAGATCAACCAGATGTAGAGAGATATCATAGAGGACAAACAAGGTATCTCTTCTTGGATCCTTGACACCGGGGCCACAGACCATGTGACCCATGATAAAAGAAACTTTGTTACCTTTCATAAAATCAAACTTATCTCTATCAGACTGCCAAATAATACCATTATTACTATTGAACATGCAGGGACTGTCCAATTTTCTAAGATTTTTGTTATTTTTAATGTTTTATATATCCCTGATTTTTGTTTTAATCTGATTTCCATCCAAAGTCTCATCAAGGACTTAAACTGCAGTCTAACTTTTTCTTATGAGATTTTTCAGATAAGGGAGAATTCTACGTTGAAGATGATTGAGTATGCTAACCTTTGCAAAGGCCTCTATTATCTACAAGGCTTTCCTAACCCGAACCAAAATTTTATTTCCTGGACACAAAACTATTAAACAGATATGTGAAAAGTTCTCTTATGTGCAAATGAGTCCTGATATTGTGTGTGATGCTTGCCACTATGATAAAGAACATAAACTGTCTTTTCCTAGAAGTATTTCTTTGACTACTGGATGTTTCGAAATGATTCACTGTGATATATGTGGCCCTCTTTCCACTTCTTTTGTTCACGGTCATAGGTATTTTCTTACTATAGTTGATGACTATAGTAGACATACTTGAGTTTTTTTAATGAATAATAAAGGTCAAACAAAGGATTTGTTGTAGAATTTTATTGTGAAAATTAAAAATCCGTTTGATAAAATGATTAAGACTATTAGGACCGACAATGGACCTGAATTTAATTATGTTAATCTGTATGATTTGTATGGCATTAATCACCAAAATATTTGTGCTGAAACCCCTGAACAAAATTTTGTCGTTGAAAGAAAACACCAACACATACTTAATGTGACCTGCAGTTTCCTTTTTCAATCTAATATGCCTAATGCCTATTGGTCCTATGTTGTAAGTCATGTTGTTTACCTAATAAATAGGTTGCCTTCCCCCATTCTTAGTAACAAGACTCCTTATGATCTGGTCTATAATATTCCTCCTACTTACTTGAGTCTCAAAGTTTTTGGGTGCCTATGCTTTACCTCTACCCTTGAAAACAACAGAAGTAAGCTTGATCCAAGAGCTAGAAAAGGGATTTTCCTTGGCTACAAAGGTGGTGCCAAAGGCTACATTGTTCTTGATGTCAGCACTAAGGAACTCTTGATAAGCATAAACGTTGTCTGAAGACATCTTTCCCTACAAAGACCGGGGAGATAGCACGGAAATTGCTGACAAAGGAGATAAAACCACCTCTCTTAATGATCTCCTAGGCAGTCATAACCCTATTGATGATGAGAGACCTACTGAAATGGGTACCAATGATCCAAGAGATATGCAACAGACTATCGCTGACAACAATAGCGGTGACAACATTGCTGATGGTGAAGAAAATCATGGCTGCACGAGATCTAACAGGGTTAAAAGGACTCCAGGATATCTGAGTGACTATGTGCATCAGGTTAATCAATCTTTATCTATGAAAAATAATTTTAAAACCCCTTATCCCATTTCTGATCTATTATCCTCTGACTCTTTGTCAAAAAAGCACTTGAAGTATACTATGACCATCACTGCAAATAATGAGCCTCAGTCTTATAATGAAGCCAAAGGTATGTGTGAGTAGGTAGAAGCGATGTAGAGAGAAATCAGGGCCTTACAAGACAATAATACCTGGTACTTAACACAACTGCCTCCAGGAAAGAAACCCATTGGTTGTGGGTGGGTATACAAAATCAAATATAAGGCTGATGACAAGGCCCGCCTGGTGGCAAAAGGATACACTCAACAAGAAGGGATAAACTATTTGGACACTTTCTCTCATGTTGCCAAACTCACTATTGTTGATTGCTTATTGCCCTTGCAGCCTCTAATAATTGGTTTCTACATCAACTTGATGTAGACAATGCCTTTCTACATGGGGACCTAAATGAAGAAGTCTATATGGAGCCACCACCTGGTCTAAATATCCATAAAGAGTGTCAGGTTTGCAGGCTTACTAAGTCACTATATGGACTAAAACAAGCCAGTAGGCAATGGTTTGAAAATTTGTCTTCTTTTCTCCTTTCTGTCAACTATATCCAATCTAAATCTAATAACTCTCTTTTTATAAAAAGGACTTATGCAGATTTTACTGCTTTACTTGTCTATGTAGATGACACCATATTAGCTGGAAACTCCATGACCGAAATCAACCACATAAATGCTCTATTGCATAATAAATTCCAAATAAAGAACCTGGAGAACTCAAATATTTCCTAGGCTTGGAGGTGGCCAGATCTAAAAAGGAAATTCATTTATGTCAGAGAAAGTATGCTTTGGACATCCTTAAGGAAACAGGAATTCTGGGATGCAAACCATCCTCTACACCTTTTTTAAGTGATACAAGCTCACTGTATAAAGCAGACAGCTACTTGGATGACCTTGGCTCCTATCGAAGATTGATAAGGAAGTTGCTCTATCTCACCAATATCAGACCTGATTTGTGCTTTTCCATTAATCTATTAAGTCAATTTATGAAATCACCCACTAATTATCATTATCGGGCTGTGCAACATGTTCTTAGGTACATAAAATCTAAGCTTCGGAGGAATTGTTCTTTGGAGCTGATTCTCCAGTTCACCTAAAGCTTTTCGTGACTCAGATTGGGCAACGTGTCTAAATACTAGAAGGTCCACTACAGGGTTTTGTGTATTCCTCGGATCATCTCTCGTTTCATGGAAATCCAAGAAGCAAAGCATCGTTTCCAGATCTTCCATTGAGGCGGAATATCGTGCCCTTGCAGCCACTGTATGCGAGATACAGTGGCTTCACTATCTCCTACAAGATCTCCAAGTACAGGAAGTGGGAACTCCTGATCTATAATGTGACAACAAATCGACGAGACACATAGCTCAAAACCAGAGCTTCCACGAAAGGACTAAGCTCATAAAGCTTGATTGTCATGTTGTTCGTGAAAAGATACAAGCGAATCTCCTACGGCTTCTTTTAGTTCGATCGGATGAACAACTGACCGACATCTTCACCAAGTTTCCCCATCATGTGCGGTTCAGATCCATAGTTCCCAAGCTTGGATTAGTGAGCATACACCATCCAGCTTGAGGGGAGGCTATTGAGTTTTCCTATAACGGCTAGATTACTGTCTAGAGACAGTAATCGATATTGTCCCCATTTTCCCAAGAGCTCTATATATAGAGTTCTCCCTTTTTCATTTGTAATTTTTTGTAACACAGACATATACATATGCTATTACAGAGAATAAATAAAGTGTGCATTTTTCTTACCTCTTACGAAGCCTTGTGCAGATCGCGTTCCACTTTCTCTGAACATCCATGGCTTCATCGCTGTGCAGAGCGTTGCTCCACTTCTCTCTCTAGCTTTTGGAAGAGCCTCGAGCTCTTTTTCTCTCTATCAACAGGGACAAAGGGTGTACTCTGCCAACAACGTCTCCCAATAGACGTTTTTTCTCACTTGCAGGCCTCCAAGCCAATTGGGCCTTTCCCCTTTCAGACATGCATTGGGCCATATTTTAATAATTATGACTTCTCATTTCAACACCACATTCTTACATCTTCATTTGAAGGTACAACAACCACAACAGTAACTAAAATTTTATTAAAAGTAATTCAAATATGAATTTAATTCTTATTTGATAAAAATAACAAAAAATAAATTTCACATTAAAAAATTCATAAACCTAATACCATAACCACAACAGCAGTTATATACTTAAAGAAAAAAATATCATAGATAAAAAAAAACTCATCCTTAAATAAAAATTGTTAAAAATAATTTAAATATAACTCTAAGTCTTAAATTAAAAGGTTAAATATGTTTTTGTCCCTTAACTTTTAGTGAAAATTGGAATTAGTTCCTCTTCAAAACTTTGGCCTAATTTAGTCCCAAAACTTTAGAAATGTGTGAATTTAGTCCTTTTAACTAAATTTTGTTAGGTTTATTTGATGTTTCAAGTGCGTTTCATGATAGTATTTCGTTTGACACATTTTTGCTTCAATGTTAACTGAGAAATGCGTTCGAAACATCAAATAAAGTTGACAAAATTTGGTTAAAAGGATTAAATTCATACATTTCTAAAGTTTGGAGACTAAATTAGTCCAAAGTTTTGAAGATGGACTAATTCCAATTTTCATTGAAAGTTAAGGGATCAAAAACATATTTAACCCTAAATTAAATAAAAAAATTAAATTAAACAAATTGTTACTTCTCATAGAATATTCTTGTAAGAGATTTGTACATTCACCCGTTATAAACTAAACTAAACAATGATAAATAATTGTTGGTCATTCCTTTTATTTTTAGAACAAACTCATATGTACATATCTCCAAAACTAATACAATTCTAGTTAATATGGAAGTTAACAAAACTTTGCCAAACCTTTAACAAGTCATGCACTTAACTGAATTTATGTGAAAAATTATAAAGACGTAATTATTTATTAATGAGGCCTAACCTCACAAATTAAAAATAAAAACACAGAAAATAAAATTATTTAAAATGAAAAATTTAATGAAAGGAAAAAGAAAAGTAATATACTCAATTTAGATGATTGAAAATATATTTAAGCATTAACACATTTTAAAAAAAAATCACGTCATTTAATTAAATACACGTAAACATCACTAACATTTTTTTTTCAAAATTAAATAATAATAAAAAGCTTAATTAGAAGACCAAACTTATCACATCGTAACTTGAACGAATAAAACCTTAAGCCTAAAGAAATTGTGATGTTACCTTAAAATTTAATTTCTTAGGAGATAAATTCTAAATAATTTTTACACTCAATCATAACAAAAACTCGCCTTAAGCTTTAAGATAATCAAACAACTAGAACCTATTCCCAGAGATGAGATTCTTTGGGTATTTACGTTATTTAAAACCAATAAATGTATTTCTAAAATCAATTAAATTTTTAAGGACTCTTTTTAAAGTAGATAGAATAATTAAAAAAAATCAGATATAATTAGGTGAGAAATAATTATTAACTATTCATTTAAGTTATATATTTTTGTATTTGGGTGTTATTTTAAAAGTCGAAGATAAAAGAATTATTAATTTTAAAATGTTTAGTTACATATTGAATATGACTATACCAAATTAATGAAATTGGCTTATTATTTTTCCAATGAAATAAATTTTCTCTTAAACAATATTAAAACAATTGAAATCTATTATAATTGTTTTTATTCTCCAATAAGAGTGATGTAATACATATATGAAATAACATTTTTATCAAAAAAGCTTTTGATAAATAACTTTATTTTACTGTTTAAAGTTTTATCTAAACTTCTTTTTAGAAACAAAAAAAAGTATTAAAGGCAAAAATACTAAAAAAATGTTAAGAATAAAAACAAAAATCCAATAATTATCAAAGACAAATATAATATTTAAATCTTCGTAATTTACATAAAAAGCAATTAAAAAAAATAGGGGGTGTTTGTATCAAATTAAGAATTTGTTATACTTACAAAAAATAAATTAAAAGTATTGATAAGATGTAACAATAACATGAATAAGAACAGTAACATTTTACACTTATACACTGAATTAATAACATTGTCTACAGAGAATCCATTACAGGTACATGTTTAACCTTAAAAATATGTTAAAATATCAACTGTGTTTTATTAAAAAGAAAAGAAAATGTTAGACCAATTTGAGAAGTCATAATTGAATAGCTTCTAGGAAAAGAAGATAGAAGACTCCAAAACAAAGTCACTTCTTTGGCACAATGCCTTATTACCTTTCTTATTATTCGCTTTGAAGCAATAAATTTTATCATAATTTTATTTTTTTAAAACATTTGAAAGAATGGAAAAAAAAAAAATATTTAAATTGATCCTAAATTATATGAAATTATTGGATATAGTAGTAAAAAAAAAACAAATAGGTTTGTCCCTGTGATGCCTGTGATGAACCATCTTTTTCTGTTCATCGTATGAGATCCAATTGAAAAAGCATATCCTACTATTATCGGTTGTGATGCAAGCAAGGCCCAATAGGGCAACATTTAACAACAAAATGTTTAAAAATTCGAAGTAGCAGTAACAACTAACAAAGCTGTCACAGTTAATCTGAGATGGAGATAAACGGCTATACTATCTAGCCCTGTCAATTTCAGCATGGGACCTATACAAATTTGATTTATTCGGATAATGTTTCATTAACATAAGGTAAGGGAGTGATTGATGATAACTACAAGGTCAAATATAAAGTCACTATCAATGACTTACAGAGGAAACTGATAGCACAAGAATATTATTATTAACAAATCAATAGGAAAAAAAAATTGTTGAAGCCAAACTAGCTGTTTTACTAGATGCGAAGAAGAATTAAATAATTGGCAAGGTGGGCAAAGCAAGATTCACTCCTTGGTTCAACCACTTGGATCAAAATTTTCAAATTTCTTTTACTCTCTCTCTCTATCTGGGAGCAAGTATAATATAAATTTTTGAACCAATTAACTACGGTTGGAAGTTCAAGGCTTCAAGCTAGCTAGCTAGAGGTATTAATAGAGAAGCCTAGTTGGGTATTGGAAGCTGCATACATAACATACATGTTTGTGTATCCGAGAAGTGGAAGAGGGAGAGGGAGGGAAGATAATAAGGAGAATGAAGAGGAGCAGAGATATGGAGAAGAGATCAGAGATAAACTCTGCCATTGAAGAGTTGTCTTTGCTGGCTATAGTCAAACCAGGTGGTAATCATGAGAGTGCGCACATCCCCACCAAACCCTTCCTATCTCTATGCTACATGGTTCTACAAGTTCTTGGTGGGTTTACTCTCTTGTTTTACTTGAAAACATGAATGTGATGTAACACCAAACACATTGTCTTTATGCTTGATTGATGCTCTCTTGCAGATAAGATAGGCCCAACGATGGCTGTTTTGAGACAAGACGTTCACCAGAATATTAAGGTACGAATTAAATTTCAACTCTCAATTGCTTCAGTTCACTTGAAGGAAACTGTCTCTGCATGGCAATTATTGGGATCTTCTAAATTTGTTGTTTCTTGTCTAGTTGTACGAGGTCTAGTTTTCAGTAAGCATTTAATTGCACATTGATCGAACAGTTGGGCTATTGAATTCTGTGTCTCTGCAGAGATTGGAAATGATGCATGAATTGAACCCCTCAATGAATTCGAATTTGGTTGAAATACTGAAATCAGAAGCTAGCAAAGGCAACGCAAGAAAGAGGTTTAGTTGCAGTAAAGCCTTTCTTTGGCTCACCAGGTAAACATATGCATAAATTATATTGTTTTCATTTATTATTTTGTTATTCCTAGCACTTAGGCTAGGTTGTATCATCAGTTCCTTTCAGCTCTACAAATTGTTGAGAAAAAACGATGGGTTAATAACTGTTACTCAGATGAAGTAACAGAAAAATTATCTTTACTTGTATAGTATATATTCCTCCCGTTGTGTAAGGTGCTTAATATTCACTCACAGATGTGCAACTTTACAGATCCCTGGATTTCTCTTCAGCATTGTTACGAGCATTAGAAATCGATCCTAAAAAGAATATGGAGCAAATAGTTCAAGAGACTTATGATGCAACCCTGTCACCATGGCATGGATGGATTTCATCAGCTGCTTTCAGAGTAATAAATAACCACTTGTTCTTCTCTTGTGTTAAATCAATTTTAAGCATGTTGATGGCTTTTTCAAGCTAACCTCAACTTGTCTGTTCCAAGCAATTAGCTTACTAACTTCTTTACCAAATGAAATCCCGTGCTCTATGTAAAACTTGCAGAGTTTAGTGTAGTCACCAAAATTGTGCACTTGTTTCTTGCTGAACTAACCGGAATACTGCTGCAGGTAGCTATAAAACTAGTGCCAGATACTCAAACTTTCATGGATCTCCTCAAGGAAAGAGATGAAAGCTGTGACACCCTAAAGGACCAAATGCAGATCTTGGTTTCTTTGCTTGTGCCTTTTCTTGAGGATGTTCATTGTATTCTTGTAAGCTTATTTCATGCTTCCTAACATAACATATATCCTACATGCTCCTTCAATTTTCTGTCATCTTACCTCATTAATATTATTTTGCAGAAAGTGTATAACTTGGACAGGATTAAGTCAACTTGAAGATAGAAGAATATGTACAGCTCTGTGTAGTGTATATTTTGGTTTCATTCCTCTCTGTTTTCGTGTAAATGGCTTGTATAGTAAAATTTTCGTTAACACTGATATGTAGTTATAAATTTGCTTTCGGCTACTCAATATATAATATTATTATACATTAAAATTGTACAAGTTGAATTCAAAGTTTTATTTTGTCTAGATGGAGGATCTAATTTAGAGCCTTGTTACATCCAAAACGTGCTAAGTTAATTAAAGTTGAAGGAGGAATCCACCACTCAATGGTCATAGTTTAGTAATTTCTTTTAGTTACATCTATGCTTGCTGTTTATTTGAGTTACATCTCTAGTGTGCACTGCTCACTAATTTTCAAAGGTAAATGATAGCTTGGTATAAGGTTTAACTTATTATTAACGGAAGTCTTATGATTACAAATATGCACTTTTTCTCTTTCCAAAGATTGGCTGTTTTCACAAACAGTTTTTTGATATTTTGAAGAAATGAAAACTTTGAGGATACTGTTAAATGTTCCTCCAAATAAAGTGGTCTGCATGACCAGATTTTTTATATTTCAAATGATTTCAAAGTTGAATATAACACCTTGGTGGCGTAAAGAATCCTAAAATAACCAATTCCTGGGTCTGTCCTCGCACAAATCTGCATGGTGGATGCATGAACTCTAGCTTAGATAACACGAACAAAAACATTAAAATCCCATCCATCAAATGATATGTTTAATGCACATGCTCAATATGGAACAGAACCTAATCTAATGGCATGTTCAAATATAGATCAAGTCCATCCCCACAATGTGCTTTTTAGGTCACGTGAACTATAAGGAGGATCTTGAAGTGCAATCAATGCTGCAACTAAGCCTGCGTTGCTGGCTATGCTCGGTTCAGTGAACTTTTGGTTGGTCCTTTGGTCCATGAAATTATCATTAGTGTCTGGCCCTCCCACCATGGCTCCCAAAAGAACTTGTGGATTTGGATCTTTAGAGTTTAGCCATCTCTTACCATCGTCACAATTGTAAGGTTGGTTATTCCAAGGGATTGATGCACTTCTGTGATGAACTTGGACAGGATACCTGTCACCATAGCCCACTAAATAACTCATTTGCAAAGGGTTCTGCCCCAAGATGTAGTTAACCTGAAGAACACATTACAGAATAAAACATAAATAAACTTTGTCCAATCTACATGCAACAATCAAATGGTAAGGAAGCTAGGAACTGCCTGTGAAGTGGCAAAGTCACGAAGCATTTTCACGGAGAATGTATCAGTCTTGCAACTTGCACTAGACATTTTGAGATGATCGAGGTAATCGCTGTATAATTTACTGAGAAAAGATGCTGTAGCAGCAAACTGGAGCAGTGGTTCATTATCAGGTTTCAGGATAATCAGCCCACCTATCATTATGTTTAACATTTCATATACATAGATAACACGTATGAACACACATAGGTAAATAATCGCAAGCAAACGAATGACGTATGTTGCAATTGATCGTAGAATTAATTACCAGGTGTCCTGCTAAAGTATTTATTGAATAGATAAGAACACATGAGTGCATCGGTTGAGTTAGATGAAAGTTTCAGAACATCCTCTTATGGTAAGCCAGGATCACGGAAGTATCGAATACCGGTTAGCAAAACCTACAAAGATCAAAGATCAGACCAAAAACAAATTCTCCTCAAAATTCAGTTTGTGTATCTATTGAAGTTACCTCCACAGCATTGAGCTTATTATTCCAGTAAACAACCCCTTTGTCAACGCTTGATTCACTACTCTTGGCTGAAAAAAAAGTTTCAGTTGCAATTGCAAGGTAATTAGTGTTTGTAGTAGCAAGAAATAACCATGTTGCCCCCCAAGCCAACTCATCTTGTTAGCTGGTTGAGTTATAAAGCATTGTTGCTTGTTTTCCACATGCATCAACCATGGTGTGAGTCCCTTGTGTGGTAGGTATTGCCCCAAAGACCCTTTCTGCTGCATCCTTAAGTCTCTTTGAGTAATCTCTGTCTTCCTTGAATACCATCGATGCTGCAGATAATGCTGCCACAATTTCACCAACTAAATCTGTAGCAGAGCCATCGCAAATTGAAACTGATCTCTCATATTTCATATCTTCCGGTCGTTGCCAGCAACTCAACTCATTAGGTTCATTGTTGATACTAATGGTACTTCCAACCTAATGAAATTGAATAAAACAAAGAAAAAAAGGACCAATTTCTATTCATATCTATTAGTATTTAATTCAGGATTATGGCACAAAAATGAGACTGAATTTTAGCATCTCTCACGGTACCCCAATATTTTGAACGTAATGTGTGTCATATTATCATATACACGACAAGATCCATTCCCTACAAAAAAGTTGTAACTTGCCTGGGAATACAGCGTCAAGTTTGATCCATCTGCTGAATTTGGGGGAATGAACACCTTGAGCAGGTAGTCACTGCCCCATCTAATGATGTCCCTAACATGATCAAGTTCATCAATATCAGCATATTTACTTTGATATTCCATGACAGTCCAACTCAACAAGGTCATGGTGTAAGCTGTGGTGAAGGTAAACTTGATGTTGTTGCCAGAATCATAAAATCCACCAGTAAGATCAGTATTAGCCGAATTCCCATCTTGTAATCCTGAATCTCCCCGAAATTTCACTGGACTGTTCCTGGGATAATGCCCAGCTGAACAAAAATAAAAAATAAATAATTAGTTGAACTACACCTAGAAATTTTATTTTGTAGCAGCAGAAATAGAAGTAATACATTTTTGTGCATCATAAAATGTTAGAGCCTGGTTTATTGCCACTTTGAGATTGATTGAAGACCCTTGTTGCTTGTGCTTCTGAGGTAAAAAATGTACCAACAAAACAGCTGCTAGGATGACTAAAATTATTGTTACAAGAACAAAAATAAAACAATGAAAATGCTTCCTGTCAGTGATAACAAGATCGTAATCAACAGATTTTGGATATTGGGAAGGGATAGATTCATAAGCAGTGGAAGAATCAGGAGCAAGTTTAATGTCAACTGCTATAGAGTTCCAGCGGCTAGCTGAAGGAAGAAGGCGACCAGCCTCTGAAACTGTGTGCACATATATCACAGGATCTCTCTCTGACTCAAAAGTAGATGACACTGCTGGTGGCATGATTATGTTGATTGCTAAATTTGAATCTGTTGAAGAAGAAAATTAAATGAACAGAATAACTCATGTACTACCGTAGAAGAATCTGGCTTCTAGTTTCTATCTAAACTAGCTAGTTTTGTCAATAAGACAAGTACATACACACACATACAGCTGGTTCGGAAACAAGGCTGAGAAATTTGGAGAACTTGATCTTATTTGTTGGTATATGGTTATGAATAATTCTTCCTCACAGTTAATCATATTAGTATTACTGATACAGTTGCTTGTATCCGAGCTTAGCTCTCAACCCCACCAAGTGCAGAAAGTTTGAAAATAATCTCTGTATAATAAAATCTACAATCATAAATGTATATGGTGTGTAAACTAAGAGAAACAAAAGTGCCTTTATTCTGAAACTGTCTCATTAACTGCTATTGTAACAAGGTTGATATATTAGTAAGTCAATTTGGTTCATATCACTAAACTATGTTATTACTTACGCTGCAGATTATTTGATAAAACAGTTATTTTAATAAGTAAAATTCATGTTATTGGTTGCTTCTGTGTGTTTGGACACCGTAGCTTATTGGAGTTGATTTGGGTTGATATTCCAAAGCATGGGTTTTGTCTTTTCTGTGCCGTCTAAATTCCAGCACTATGGGTGTCAAAATTGTATTCTTGTAATACCAATTAAAAGTTGAAGCAGAATGAACAATGAATAAAGCCTCAGTCTGAATATTCCCTCGAGTAGACATGACCAAAGAATTCAAATTCAGAGATGCCTATCTTCTCTACCAGAAGATTTTGGTTTGACCTAATTATAAAGGGATTTTTCTTAATCTGTAAATAACAGAGTAAAATTCAAGAATTTAAGAGATTTAATATATAATTTAATTTTTAATTTTTTCTATCTCAATTCTTAATAATAAAATTTTTCCTCTACTCAATTTTTTTAGATCAAATGTTTTGTATTAGATTCATTTCAATTTCTTGATAAATAGCCGTTTCTTAAAATTAAAAACTCTAATTTCTTGGAGCATGTATGATATTGCTGATAAGCTGAGTTCTTTAATATAAGTACGCTCAAGTGTATTTTTTTTTACATCATTCCACGTTTCTCTCATATCTCTACACTTTTTTTTAAATTCAAAAACTATTCTTTACATTTAAAAAACTTTAGAACCTTTTTCTTTAGAGGGTTACTCCCTACACCATCCCACTTTGCTTCCTGTACCACTACATTTTTTTAAAATTTCAAAACTATCATTTATATTTTAAAATATCCTACACCCCCACCTCTTTTCTTCAACGGATGTCAACATCCGTTGAAGAAAAAATTCTTCCACGGACGTGTTACATCCGTTAACGGATGTGGCGACATCCGTTGCCTTCTTTTGGTTTTTTAATTTTTAGTTTTTTTATTTATTTTGTTTTAAATTAATATATAAATATTATTTAATTATTTTAAAATTATTACTTAATTATTTATAAATTAATTTTATTTTATTTAATAAAATAATTATTATTAATTTTAATTTATGTATTATTATTTAAATCATAATTAAAAAATTTATTATACATATACTAAAACGGATGTGGCGACATCCGTTGCTTTTTTTGTTTTTTAGTTTAGTTTTTTTGTTTTAAATTAATATATAAATATAATTTAATTATTTTAAAATTATTACTTAATTATTTATAAATTAATTTTATTTTATTTAATAAAATAATTATTATTAATTTTAATTTATGTATTATTATTTAAATAATAATTAATAAATTTATTATACATATACTAAAACGGATGTGGCGACATCCGTTGCTTTTTTTGTTTTTTAGTTTAGTTTTTTTGTTTTAAATTAATATATAAATATAATTTAATTATTTTAAAATTATTACTTAATTATTTATAAATTAATTTTATTTTATTTAATAAAATAATTATTATTAATTTTAATTTATGTATTATTATTTAAATAATAATTAATTTTTTTTTATAAATATATTAAAACGGATGTGGCGACATCCGTTGCCTTTTTTTTATTTTAGTTTTTAGTTTTTTAATTTTTCATATTTTAAATTAATATATAAATATTATTTAATTTTTTAAAAATTATTATTTAATTATTTATAAATTAATTTTATTTTATTTAATAAAATAATTATTATTATTTTAATTTATATATTATTATTTAAATAATAAATAAAAAACTTTTTAAAAATCTATTAAACGGATGTGACCACATCCGTTGAAGTTTTTTTTTTTAAAATAAAAATAATAAACTAAAATATAAAATATGTAAATGGATGTTACGGATGTCAACATCCGTTGAAAGTGAAAAGGATGTTGATATCCGTTTTATAGAAGGGCAAATAAGGTATGGGAAGGTGTAGGGAGCGGTTGTTGGTGGGAGGGTGTTGCTCCCTTCACCACCACACATTTCTCCCTCCACCTCCCCTTTACTATTTTGTCCCTCAGTAAAATTTTATTTTTAGGATTATTATTTTTAATTTTACCCATTCACAACCTATTTCATTAATAACCTATTCTAGTCCCGTACATGAGTAAAATACTTTTCTTTCATTTTAACATTATATTTCTTATCTTTCTTTCTTCGTTGTGAGATACTACAAGTTGCAAAGGTTGGTGGTGGTGGAAAGAATTATCAAGCAGTCTCCCTCTCGTGGTGCAGTGCGTGGAGTGCTTCCTCGTATTCGAACTTGAAATAAAACCCTAAAATAAAAAACATAACCTTTAAACGGAGCTTCAACGGATGTCAACATCCGTTTAAGGAAAGAACGGATGTCAACATCCGTTTAAGGAAAGAACGGATGTCAACATCCGTTTAAGGAAAGAACGGATGTCAACATCCGTTTAAGGAAAGAACGGATGTCAACATCCGTTTAAGGAAAGAACGGATGTCGACATCCGTTTTACCTTAAACGGATGTTGACATCCGTTGAAGATGTCACCTCCCGTTTAAATTTTTTATTTTAGAGTTTATTTTATTAGGTTACATCATGTATACTTCCTCACGCTGGTTAATGCTCTGGACGTTGCTCGACGTTCCTCCACACCACGGCGGCGACGCTCCTTCACACCACGGCGGCAATGGAAGCTTTCAAACCCAAAAAAAAAACTGGAAAAAAGAAGGAATGGAAGTGCGGGAGGTGGGGAGGTGAAACGAAAATGTGGAAAGGGGAAGAGAGTTCCGTGGGTGGGTGCTGGGAAAGTAAAATTAGGGTTTCAAATTATTTAAAATAGGTTAAAAGTAAAAATTTTTTTAACTTAAGGATATAATTGTATTTAAAATAATGTGGTTAGGTGGATGAAGTATAGGGTGGTGGTGGAGGGAGCAACACCCAAGCCACAGGTATAAATTGCAAAGGACAAGTGTGGTTTATTTTAGCTTCTGGATAACGTGATTTAAATAAATCTGTATCATTATAATGTTAGAAAAATAATAGAATAGATACAATTCAAAAATAAAATTTCAAAGTAATACTTAAACAATACCAAATATTAGTATCGAAGTTAAGCTAAGAACAGTATCTAAATAGTTAAATTAGAAATTAGGTCTATAAATTGATTAAAAATTTTGAAATTGATCTCTAAACGTTTTTTCAGTAATTATCTTAAAAATATTGGTTGTAGTTTTCAAAGAGTAAGCAGAACATTAATTTAAAGAAAATTATTGGTCTACTTTATTAATTATAAACTTCAAATAGTGTGCCTTTTTCATTATTAATAAACCATATGTATATGAAGTAACAATAAAAAAAATCGGATATATATATATATATATATATATATATATATATATATATATAATTATAGATATGAGAATCTAGAAAATGGTTTTAGAGAGCGGAGATTTTTATAAAGAAAAAATAGTGTAATATTTTAATGATAAAATGTTAAGTTATAGAAAAATTTTAACAAGAGAGATCATTCTTTTATAAAAATCACAATTTGTCTAAAAATATTTTGTTTTCTTTATCTTCTCTTCGTTTTTAATTTCAATCTTCACCCGATTAAAGAGAGAGTAGGATCTATCTCAGTAAGGAGTTTTACATTTCTATATGATTAAAGAGTCGAATAGAATAAGATATTATTTTGTTCCCTTTTAGGAATTTTACAATCTTGTATCGTATTAGGAATTTAGGATATGCATGTGATTAGGTTATTCTTGGTAAATTTTTGTTGCTCTATAATCACGATGTTATGTTCAAAATTGGAGTTTTGATTGGATGATTAAGTGATCGATCGTATGTAGTATAGAGTTTTAGGAAGTGACAATGTGAAAAAAGGGGTATGTGTGAGGTAAGAGAAGCTAATTATAACAAATTTCATTTTGATTTTCATTCTAATTGTTGCATGTGTATGTTAATTGTGATGTTAGAATTGCATAATTTTGTTTGAATTGATTGTTTGAAATTGTGTATGAATTTGATTGAATATAGAAGCTATAAAATAGGTTATATTTGATATTGGGATAAACTCTTTGTTATGAAATTGTGAAATTGATTATGTTTGTTGAGATGAACTGTTTCAATATGGTTTTTGGAGTCTTTATGACTTGTGTGAAGCATAAGATGAGAAATTGAATGGGTTTTGGCACTACCAAATTGCAGAATTTGAGTTTGTGTCATGTAGACTAGTTGGGTGAGTCATATATCTCATTGGGTGAGTTGTTTTTTTTTTGTTATGAGTCATCTCGGAGAAAATTAAGATTACTGATTAGTTAACAGTTGGATCGAACTAAAATTAAGATTACATTTAGTTTTAGACATTTTGACAGCTAGTTTTAGAAAAATTTAGTCTCTTCCGATTGTGTTATTTTTTGGGTTTCTCTTTTCTGAAGAACATTTCTACTTCATGTGGTTGTGGGTTGTTTCGTACTTATTTGTGATTTTGGTTTGATCTTGAAAGAAAAGAATATATATTATGAATTATAGATGTGTGTGACTTGAAATGTAAAGTATGTCAATAAATATATATATATATATATATATATATATATATATATATATATATATTGTGGATAGTGTATGAAGTTTATTTGAATAGAATATGGTAAATGTTGAAATATAAAGAATATTTGTGAGAATTAATGACATGTATGTTTAGTATTATACATTTATTATGGACACTATTTGAAAACTATCCTTATATTGTAATAGACTCTCTACTTATTTATAAAGATGCCGACTCATAAAGAAGAAGGAGTCTAGGTGGTGAAGAGAGATGAATGTTTAATTCTTGTATTTCATTTTCTTTAAATTATAAGTGAACTCACTTTGTTACGAAAAGAGAGAACGCAATATCATTAAAATTGTAACATTGAAGATTTCATTTTACATGAGAAAGAATTTGAGTGGATACATAAATCCAAATAATTGAATTTAAATTATGTGTATGTTAATGATTGAGAATTCGTGTTCCTACTCGTGTTTTCTTTCTTAATATATATTTTAAAGCAATTCAATTAAAAAGTTATAATAAAAATTAATTAGAAATATATATACTGTATATAAATTGTGAGAACCTGATAATTAATACACACTAATTCATTCTCTGATCACTATTTTAATGCACCGTGACACGTCAAAATGCACTCACACTTCCACATGCATGCGCCTGCCATGTGTCACGGTTTGAGCATTTGAGAATGGTTAGTGGGAGACAAGTGGCGTGTGGAGGTTGGGGAGTTTATTCTGCATAGGAAGAGAAAAATAATTCTGGAAACTCTCCCTCTCCTCCTGCATGCTTCATCTCCTTCTCAGAATTTCTGTTTTCGATTTCTCTGCTTTTCTCTAAACCGTGTTCATCTTCTCCCTAAGATCACTCACTATCAATTCCTCCAATCCTATTTCAGACACCATAGAAGCCTTCCCGCACTGTGAACCTCATTCTGATCCGAACAGAATTGAGAACTGAACTGGTAAGTTCTCATCTCTGCATCTTCGTCCATTTGGTTCATGCAAACCAAAATTCTGGTTGCATGCATGAGTTAGAAGTCTGATCTGCTTACGGTTTTTGGTGTGTTAGATTAAGTGGAAGTGGTTGAGTGAAATTCTGATAGAAAGCTGTGAGAGCACGAGAGAAACTCTAAACAATGAAGTGAACTGCTTGATAAGGTAAGGGAAGCTTATATGTTTAATTCATACTGCTTGATTTTATAATCTGAGTTGCATGTATATGAAATCTGATGTTTGAGCATTATGAACGTTTACTGATATGGGATATGAATTCTGGTTCATTTGCATGTTGCTTTGAATACGTATGAAAGGGTATGAATGTTATAGAATTGGAATGAGTGGATTGATTGAATCTGTCATGAATGAATACTGATATATGCATTATACAGGTTGTGGTTGATTTGATTCAAATGCATGTTGATTTGATTATGTATGAATGGAATATGTTGATTGTATAGTTGGAATGATTCAAATGTTGAAATCGTATGATTTTAATGTATTAAATCTGGAAGGAAAGTTGTAAAATTCATAAATTTGAAATCTGGAAAATTCTGTTAAAGTTGAAAAATCTGGAATTTACTCTTTCCCACTGATAAAGGACGTTCGTCCCTGTACGGTCTTAAACCGTTCGGCTTTCAGTAAAATTACTTAGATTGGAATTCTTTCATTTGGAAAGAAATTCTGCTCGAGAACGAGCGTCCCCAGTTGATGGTCTGAGCGTTCGTCTAGATCAGCAATGTTTAAATATTTAAGACTTTATTAAATAAGTGACGTTCGGCCTTAAGTCGAGCGTTCGTCCTTAATGTCGTTCGACCTTATGTCGAACGTTTCGTTCTACAGAGCGTTCATTCTTATACTGAACGTTCGTCTGAATTGGCGCTCGGTCCTATACCGAAGCATTCGTCTTAAATAGCGCTCGGTGTATATCCAGCGTTCGTTTTAATTCGTGCTCGGTCATTGACCTAGCGTTCGTCCAAAGCAGGGTTCGGTTTCTAATTGAACGCTCGTCCTTATTATTGAATTCTGAGCGAACGTAATTGACGTTCGTCCAAAGTAAATTTCTGAACGTTCGTTCATTGACAGTAAGAGTTGTTTTCTGTACTTTGAATATTCTGGTTATTTATCTAAGTTATTCTGTAAGATATTTATTCTCTTGATTCAACCTAAAGTTCTTGTACTCAACATCTTACTAAGGATTATTCTGAAACTTCTAAATTCAATCTCTTTAAATTCTTTAAGAATCTTAACGTCCATCATGAATAAAGTTCGTCATTCTTTGTTCAGAAACGTGAAATCAAGGTTCTGTAATAAGTTCGTTATTTGATTAAAGAAGGCATGGACGTTAATTTAAGAGAGTGGAACACAGAATGGAAAGATATAACTATGAAAGGATTTGATGGTTGAACACTATGTGATATGATTATACGATTATTGAATTGAACGAGCGTTCCAAGGAGGAACGTCTCATATATGATTGAAATGGAATTGGTAAAGTATGACCGTGGTTAGTTAATGCTGGCTTGGTCCATCCTGATATTCCGTGATGCTCATCTTCACGTAGAAAGGGAGTAGTCATGTGTGGGAATGGCAGGAGGTCATTCGTATCCTCACTTAGCAGGGGCAGAATGATTAACCTCAAGTGGAAGCTGATTAGGTATATCCCGGCTATTACACCACTTGTGTGCAAGGGACGCCTGTAACTACATGGTTCATACAGTCCGGACGGTCTGTCATATATATATATATTTATATGTTAAATTATATGGATTAAGTACTGATGAGTGTGAATTGAATCATGAACTGTATGTATGTTGTATTTATTAAACAATATAAGCTTACCCTTGAATGTTCCATGTGTTGTCTGCTGTTTCTGTATGTCCGTCTGTCAATGCAATGATCATACCGTGTGGATGTGAGCAGATGCGAAGCACCCTTGGAATCATTGCTGGAGAAGAAAATTTGGAGGATGCCACCTTGGTGGAAGTTGAAGTCAATCGGAGCAGTAGGGATTAGTTCCGTAGTAGATATTAGATTTTTCTGTACTGTATTTTGACAGTTCTGTATACGGTTGTGCAGAATAGATTAATCAGAACTGGTTTTTGTAGTTGCTGAATTTCTGAACACGGAAACTACTGTAAATACTGTTATGTACGTGCTGTATCCTTTTGAGCAGCTGCTGTTTATATTTAAAGACTGCACTGTATTTTCTGTAAATGTAATTAGTTCTGATTAATGGAGATTTCTATTTATTGGGATGTTACATTTATTGGTATCAGAGCAGTTTTGTTCTTCTAAGGACACTGTAGGGTTATGAGTGCACTGTGTTTTTGCTGTGTGCTTATTGCATGTTTAATGAGTTATTATTGTTTTAACTCTTGGACATAACTAATGCTCGTTTGTTTTTCTCTGCATCCAGAGAACAAATGGCACCTAGACTTCCTCCTCCTCCTCAACCGAATGAGTCCGAAACGTCCAACAACACTAGATTGTTGGAACCGTGGTGGAAAGATTGCATCAACAGAATACCACGTTGCTGGAGCAAAACGCCACTCTGATGCAGCAAAACCAAGCTGCTATGCAAGGTTTGGAGGCCTCGCGTGTCAATTCTGAAAACACGCAAAGGCAGTTGATGGAAATCTTGGCTGCAATAGAGGTGCGCCTGGAGCATCTTCTTCAAACGCTGCTCAACCTACTGCCGAGTGGAGTTTGGAGAGCTTCCTGCAGCATCACCCAGCTAAGTTCAGTGGGAAGTGCCTCCCTGATGAGGCTGATCAGTGGCTAAGGGATATGGAGAGGATTTTTAACGCCAAAAGGTGTCCGGATGAGAACAGGTTGGCGTATACAGAATACTTATTAACTGGAGAAGCAAGCCATTGGTGGACGAGTACAAGGGCCATACTGGTAGACTCCTCACCGCCAT
>NW_025904234.1:25180-38920 GCF_018835915.1 Vigna umbellata | reverse complement strand
AATTGTTAGCGACAAGGGATTTACCGACGGCTCGATGTCCGTCGGTAGGCCGTCTGTAAATGGCTTTTTCCGACGGCTTTTGGCTGTTTCCGAGGGATTTTGGCCTTCGGTAATGTCCTTTTTTTTTGTAGTGCCTGGACTCTAGTTTGTTAATGGCTTCTAAATCCTTCCCAGTCTAAGAAGATCTTCCTCTCTTCGTTGGTGTACTCTTCTTCCTTTCTTCCTCGCTTAGCCCCATAGATGAATAATACTCATGTAAATAAAGTTTAACCATGAATGAGAAAATAGAGCATAGAACACAATTGTGAGGGAGAAGTTGAACGTTAGTTTGGAATAGTATTTAAGGTTTGTATGTTAATAGTTCATGTATATAAATATATATATAAAAGTTATAAATACAAACAAATGTTTATTGTTAGGTTTTCAAAGTAAGAAAGTTCATGCTAATATATATTACGGCTAATATTCAAATTTAAAAATATCCCTCAAAGATTGAAACTATTACTCCTCAAAGATATCCTCTCAATCTTGTGAGAAAAAAATGAAAAAGAATATTTTAATCCATAATAGTTATATTAAATATATCGTATTTTGTGAACATTTTTATAAATATTAATTTTTATTAAATAACTATTTTTAATTGATCACTTTCCCTTTCTTATAATAAATATATTATCGTATTAAATACAAATAAATTATAAGTATAGTATTTTAATATCTAGGAAGAGGTTAGCAAAATGGTTTGAAATTAAGACTAATCTTTTGTAACATGGGATGCTAAAATTCAAAACTTAAATTATGAATTATTATTATCTAGAAGCTTGATCATCTGAAAGACAATATCTATAATTTAGTACCATACAAATATTTATAATATAAGTTAAATGAAGAAAAATTAAATTTAACTCAATGTTCATAGGAAAAAATAAATAAATAAATAAATAAATATTTAATATACAAAAAAGCACCAGACTTGAAAGAAAATAAAAGTGAACTTAAAAACGTTGAAGGAATTCACACTAATTTAAATTCAATGGAGGATAATATTTAGGTAAAAAAGAAGAGGCATATTTGTGAAGTTAGAGCTCTCTCACAGCCCGCGGGTTAACCTGCCCACCATATGTTTAAGTCGGATTGAATTTAAAAAAATTGTATTTTTTTATGCGGGTCAGATTTCAACTCGGTTCATTTAAACTCGGTTCATGCGGATTGAACTCGTGGTGGGTCGGGTTAACCCACCAACCCACCTTAAAATTTAATTTTAATTTTATAAAAAAATATCTATTATTTTTGTTTTTGCTTGAAAAAATTATTTAAGTTTCTTATTTTTAAAATTAATTAAACATCAATCTTGGGAATGAAATTTGTTTAGATTTGAATTATAGAAAGTTTATAATTATTTTTATTTAAAAGAAATTGTAACTAAATGAGACAGTGAGCCAACCCGTTTATCCACCAACTCGTGGTGAGTCAGGCCGGATTCCAATTTTTCGGGTGTTACTCCCTCCACCACCACAACTTGCTTCCTCCACCACCCCATTCCCTTTTTACCCTTTTCTTTATTTTTTCATTCCTATTTTACCCTTATTAAAATTTTAGTGTTAATATTATTTAAAATCTCACTTGTACATTCATTCTCTTTATCATTCTTCCCTCTTTCTCTTTATTATTTTTCCCAAGTTGTCTCTTACGTTCCACTATCCTTGGGTTGTCTCTCATATTCCACTTCTTCTTCTCTTTTACAGAATTGTGACGTGAGAGTGTGGTGGACTTTGTGTTTAGTAAGATTGAAAGTAGAGAAAACAATTCATCTTCAGCCGTAAGTGTGGTGATGATTCAAGGTGCTGGTTCAGAGGCGTGAGAGGTTCAGAGGTGTGAAGGTGCGTAATAAAACCCTAAAATATAAACCGTATAATCTTTAAACGGATGTCCGTCAACGGATGTCAACATCCGTTTAAAGATTATACGGTTTATATTTTACAGTTTTTTTATATTAATTTTAAAGATATTTAAATAATATAATTTATATTTTTTGATATATTATTTTTGAATAATGGATATAGAGGAAAGATGGAAGATGAGAAACATATGTGATGGAGTTTGGGTGAGAATCTGAGAGGGTTGGGAGGTGGGTGAGAATGGGTATAAAGATAGATTTTAGGGTTAAAGTAAATAATTAGGATTAAAAAGTAAAAAGGTTATTTTTGTAATTATAAAAGGTTAGTTTTGTAATTTAAAAAATATGTAATAAAATTGGGGAGTTGGAGGGAGAAAATGTGGTGGTGGAGGGAGTAACACCCCAATTTTTCTGACTCGCTAATAAATAAGTCGAATTAGATTGACTCACTAAATGACTAACCTTTGGTAGACCGGATCAGGTCGGACCGAATAATCCATTTTGACAACTTTATATGAAGTACACCCAACCAAATTCGACTGAAAATGTTATAAATTTTTCACCTTACAATTTATATCATTCATTTTATCAGTGTTCAAAATTTTAATTTTATAAGAGTTGGAAAATGTGATTACATTTAATAAAAAATTAAAACTTATAAAATAAATGGTTATCTGTATTTTTTACCCTTTCGGATCTTTTAATATTTTGTTTTCTCTCTTCACTAAATTATTAACAGGTTTTTATTTTTTATTTTTTATTTTTTGTTTTTTATTTGTCTATACTGGAAGAAGAACCCGTCAACTGCATAGACTCGCAGTGATATTTCGCTAACAAAGACAGTGCATGTTCCTTACTCCAGGCTTCGCAGCAATTCCAACCAAACAGTGATGATAAGTCTTTGCCACTTCACTCACTTCTATTCTCACCCTACAATGGCTAACACCACCTTCTTAAAACTCTTCTTCCTCCTCCTACTACACTTCTCCACACGCCTCCAAGCCTACACCTCAGAGGAAGTTTTCACCATCAATTGCGGCACCACCGGAAACTCCTCCGACGGTCAAAGAACCTGGACCGGCGACATCGACACAAAGTACTTATCTTCCCAAGACTCCACCGTTTCAGACAAGGCCTCAACACAATCTCCTTCAACCAATCAAGTCCCCTTCTCCACTGCACGATTGTCCCGTTCCCAATTCAATTACTCCTTCCCTGTCTCCCCAGGTACCAAATTCCTTCGCCTCTTCTTCTACCCTACAGACTACCCTTCATTTCCCCGCACCCACGCATCCTTCTCCGTTCAATCCAACAAATTTATTCTCCTCAACGATTTCAACGCCTCTCTTAACGCCGATGCTCAAGCCACGGACACTATCTTCAAGGAATACGTCGTCAACGTCAACGACGGTGAGAGGCTTATCCTTACCTTCACTCCCTCCCATCCAAACTCTTACGCTTTCATCAATGGAATCGAGGTACTTTCCATGCCAACCGATTTATATTACACACCAGCAAATGACACAGGCTTCACGTTCATCGAAAGTAGCACGCTGTACAGCGTTGGAACCAGCTCTGCTCTTCAGACTGAGTATAGAATCAAAGCCGGAGGACAAGAAATCTCGCCATATAACGACAGCGGTTTGTTCAGGGATTGGGCTGCCGAAGAACCGTACTTTATCAAACTCAATCCAAAGAATGATGATATACCAGCTAACACGGATGGGAAAATGAGCATAACCGTGAATCCCGATTACTTGGCACCAAAGGAACTGTTCAGAACAGCGCGTAACATGGGCACAAACGCCACTCTGAACAGGATGAGCAACCTCACTTGGGAGTTCCCCGTTGATTGTGGCTTCACTTACGTTATCAGACTCCACTTTTGCGAGCTTGATCCCAATATTAATGGCATCGGTGACAGGTAGTTTTACATTTACATTGCGAGTCAGGTGGCTGATGATCGTGCAGATGTAATGAAATGGAGTCAGCAACAAAAGGGTCTACCTGTGCATAGAAACTACGGCGTTCTTATTCCCAAGAATGGTGCTCAGAAAAAGTTTAATCTCTCGCTTCGAATGCACCCTTACGAAAGCAGTGTGGATTCGAGTTACCAAGGTGCCTTCCTGAACGGTCTTGAGATCTTCAAAATCAGCGAAGCCGGCTCAAACAACCTTGCCGGATCCAACCCGGATCCGGTTAAGACTTCATACGACAGTAGTTCCGGTCAAAACGGAAAGACAAGCAGCAGAAGACGAACGATTATAATTGTCGTCGTATGTGACGTCGTTCTGATTTCTCTTGGCGTAGTCGCACTTTTAGTATACAAGAGAACCACTTATACTAAAAGCAAGGATAACGAATCCAAGTCAACTACCACGAAGAATTCCTCCCTTCCGACAGATCTCTGCCGTCGCTTCTCCCTCGACGAGATGAGAGCAGCCACCCAAAACTTCGACGAAGTCTTGATTGTCGGCACCGGGGGATTCGGCCAGGTGTACAAGGGCTATATCGACGAGGGCTCCGTTCCCGTAGCCATCAAGCGCCTTAAACCGGATTCGCAGCAAGGGGTTCGCGAGTTCCTGAACGAAATTAAGATGCTTTCACAACTTCGCCACCTCAATCTCGTGACCCTCATCGGATACTGCAACGATAATAAGGAAATGATCTTGGTGTACGATTTCATGACACGTGGCAACCTCCGTGACCATTTATACAACACGGACAACCCAGCAATCTCGTGGAAGCAGCGGTTGCAGATCTGCATCGGCGCGGCGCGTGGACTTGATTATCTTCAGACAGGCGCGAAGCACACTATCATCCACCGAGACGTGAAAAGCACGAACATCCTGTTGGATGATAAGTGGGTGGCCAAGGTTTCGGACTTTGGACTTTCCAGGCTTGGACCCATTGGAACTTCGAAGGGTCACGTCAGCACCGACGTGAGGGGAAGCTTCGGATATTTGGATCCTGAGTATTATAAACGATATCGTTTGACGGAGAAGTCTGACGTGTACTCTTTCGGAGTTGTACTTTTTGAGATACTGTGTGGTCGTCCCCCTTTGATTCACAGTGCGGAGAAGCAACAGGTGTCTCTCTCTAATTGGGTAAGACATTGTTACGAAAGTGGAATGATAGCAGAGATTGTTGAGCCGACGTTGAAGAAGGAGATTGCAGCAGAATGCTTGAAGAAGTTTTGTGAAATTGGGATGAGTTGTTTGGTGGAAGATGGGTCGCTGAGGCCGTCCATGGAGGATGTGGCTGGGATGTTGGAGTTTACGCTGCAGCTACAAGAAAGTGCAGAGCAACGTGAAGACGTGGCTAATGTTGTGATTGTTAACTGAGTAGTGTGAAGGGGTCAAGGTTTATTTTTCCTTTCTAAAATATCAGAAAACAAAGAATAAAAACTGTCATCGGAAACAATTCCATGGAAATGGCTCGAAAGGCATCGATATAGTTTCTTTAAATTTGTAAATTTTTTTAAATAAAAAATTAATTATATTTTTAAAGGATTATAATTCTGTACAAATTTAAAACCTTTTAAATTTGAGATATTTCAAAGTTTAGATTTAGTCCTTTAGAAAAAAGAAAACCATCTTACACTAAAGATTATTATTATTTTTGTTAGCTTTTGGTTTTCCTAATTTTAAAACCTAACACCTTTTAAATGATATTGATGAAGTTTCATAAAGGTAAAAAAGAAGTTAAGAAATAAGAACCAATAGTAATTCAAGGTATTTTCATTTTGTATTTTAATTAGTGTGAATATATATTAAAATCTTAAGTAGTAATAAAATCTATTAAATCGTGTACACATCATACTCACATGTTATTTAATGATCTTTCTATTTCTTTTTATTAAGAATTAGACTTTGTATCTATCTTATTTAAGCATCATTTGATGCTAACAAGTTTTAAGACTTAATAGAAACATAATTTATTAAACAATTAGTTAAATTGTCCATTTCAAAATTATTCTAAAAAGCATATGAGTACATTCAATTTATTCTTTTTATAAAGAATAATTTTAAAAAGACATAGTAAACAAGTGCAAATATAAATAATGTAAAAATATCTAAGATTCTCAACTTTAAAAGAAAGAAAAGTAGATAAAAAATCCTAAAATTTAGTTATAACTATTCCAGCGGTCTAGTGACATGATAAAAGCTGAAAATAGAAGAAAGAAAAAAGTATCCTTTTATATCATATAAAACAAAATACATTCACTTTACAATCTATTTAAATAATATAATAATACTACTATCGAAAAAACAGTTTAGCCGATGGATAAGAATGACAAATTACGGAATTAAAACGCAATTAAACCCCGAGCGAGTGGATGTCTAAGAAAGCATCTACAACCGCTTTCGGTTCCCACGACAAGATGAACAGAGTTAAAACGTAATTAATATCACAACGATTACTGTTGAGTGGTTAAAATTTATATTAATGATCATTAAGAGATAAATTAATTGGTTAGATTCCTTTAAACTTTATAAACAGGAGTTTACTGGACTTTTGACTTTTTTTATTGAATTATAAAAGATCTACAGAGATAAATTCTGACTTAAGCGTCAGAGTGTCTTCTACAGGTCACCTCTTAATATTCTGGAACAAGGACACTCGGTATACAAGACTTTATAACTACAAGATCTATCGGTTTATTGGAGCATGGAACAAGGAGAACGTTCAGTACAGATTCAACACAGGTGATTGTCCTCGTCCCCTTTCAACAGAAACACAGTTTTTTATATTGATTCAAATCTACCTCATGTAATAAAAGGTGCCATATAATAAAAGATATAGTGACAATTTTTTAAATAAAAAAACTTTTTTCAGACTTATTTTATATATAATAGGTATAAAAAGAAATTTGGTGACAAATTTATAGCAATAAATAATAATTTTCTAAATCGAGCTTAAATGGTACAGAAACCTTGATATTTTATTTTCTTAAATTTGAAATGAATATATTAAACCAATTAGTCACTATAATTAGTTTAAATGTTAATTTTTTTAATCAAATCCTTCCTTCTTCTCTGTCATGGGATTTTTCATGCAGCTCTTATGTTATCTGTAGCTATCTTTCATCATCGTTGTTCTCTCTACAACATTCACATCCTTCATCCTCGTCGTCAGTGATGGCTGTGGTTGCGTCATTGTCAGTAGTGGTAGCCTCTTGTTTGGTGACTGTCTTATGTTTTGGTTTAGTTTGGTGATTCTCATGGTTGTCTTCGGTTTGGTGTGGTTCCTTTCACATTGTTGCTCTCGTAAGACTCATTCGTTGGTTCTTGAGGGTTTTGCTAAAACATATTGTAGGTAAGGTTCCTTTCATGGTGGTTGTTTGGTGTGTTTTTTTTTCTTCCAAATGTCACAAGTTTATCTTTATTCTTGCACTTTTTTTTCCTATGCTTCTTTTCTTTTATTTTGTTGGTCCTTTAAATTTTTAGAGTAAAATAATGTTGTTTTAATCCCTATAAAAAAGTTATTTTCTTTTTAACTATAACCTCAAAAGGGTTTGTTGTTTTACTAGTTAGATGCATGACAAAAACCATTAAGTTATAATAAAGCATTTTGTAGAATGTAATGAATACTCAGATAATATAATTTACCTTCAACATAATGGAATCAACCGAAGGAATTGCTTGAAACATATCTCCTCTAACATATTTGATGTTCTCAGTTCTTTATAAGTCAGCAACAATATATGGCAGATCCAATACAGTGCACTTGAGATGTGGGAATGACTTATAAATAACCTTAGCCATAGTCTCTTTTCCCACTCTAACATCAATGAAGGACTTTGATGCCTTAAACACCCCTCGCACATCTTAATGACTACTCTAGAAATCCATTTATTCTCACTAGCCATGACATTGTTGAAAATGTAGTCGAATTTAGGATTACACCAAGCAAAATCCCAAAATGTCATCCCATTTTTAGTACGAAATGGTTTAAGGTCTTCATTTTATAACTCCAAAGATTATGAATCTCGCCTTATAACTTTATTATTTGTATATAAGTTATATGTGAATTTAATTTTTCATTAGATTTAAAGTGGTTAATTGATTTATGCTTGATTTTGGGATGAACTGATCACTTATCCGGTTTAACTAGCTGAGGCTTAGCAAAAGTTAATCATAAGTTGTGGTCCAATTAGTTTTCCTATGTTTTTCTTGATGATATAGGCCAGAGATGTGTAGTTGGAATAAAGTCTTATTCGTAATGCAGGTAAGTCGCGGTCACTGACATGTTTCATTTTGGACAATAGGAAAAATAATAGTCTCTGGGTACTGGGATGGGCCTAGAGTACCATAAAGAGCACTCTCATGACTTGATCACTTGAAACTGTAGACTTAAAGGAAGATCTGATACAAGAGACAAGGGATTTGTGAAATCAGACACCAACAAGGTTTTAAATTCTATAATCACTCATTTGATAACTTAAATTGATTTCTAGATTAAAGTGACAACACTCTCGACCTCCACACTCCCAATTTTTACACAAAAAAAAAGTCTCATATCAGATTAAATTGATCATAACATTGTTCTTTTTGCCAAATCCTTATGAATACAACATTTGTTTACTACAATCAACATACATGTTGATATACTTCTTGTGTTGCAATCATACGCGGAACAAAACACACAAAAGGGACAAGTAAATGTGGTCTTTTCTTGATCCTCAAGGTTCACCACTATTTGATTATAACCTGAATAACCATCTAGAAAACAATAGTAGGTTTGCCCTACTAACCTTTCCAACATTTGCTCCATGAAGGGAAGTAATCCTTCTAGGTGGGTTGATTAAGTTTCCTATAATCAATAAACATCCGCCATCTGGTGACTGTCTTAGTTGGTATCAACTCATTCTTGTCATTTTTAATGACAATTATCCCTCATTCTTAGGCACAACATGCACAGGATTAACCCAACCACTGTTTGATATATGGTAAATCATCCCTAACTCAAGCAACTTCAACACCTCTTTTCTCACCACTTTTTTCATGACACAATTCAATCTTCTTTGTGCATGTGATATGGGTTTGAAATCCTTTTCCAGCATGATCTTATGCATGTAATAGGTTAGGCTTATTACCTTCAAATCATATATGTCAACCTAATGCTCCTTGATTTTCCTTAAGAACCTTTATAGGCTTATGCTCATCAACTCTAGAAAGAGAACTACTGATGATGACCAACTTCTTTGAATCTTCCTCCAAAAACACATACTTGAGATGATCAGGCAACAATTTGAACTCCATTTTTCCTTGATTATTCGAATGTGCTTTTTCCAACTTCTCTACTTGAACATCAGTAAAAGATACCTCTTTCAACTTCTCCAAATGATGTGTAGTCTCCTCAATTTTGGATAGGTAGTTGATGTGTCATTCTTGTGGGTTTAACTTTCATATCACCTATCTTTTTCAACATGGAAAGAGGCATCAAATTGATACTTGCACCCAAATCAATCAATGCCTTTCCGATAGGTAGTTTCCCAATGGTGCTTGGAATAGGGAAACTAACAAGGTCTATAAATTTGGTGGAAAAAGTTTTAAGAAGATTACACTACAATTCCCCTGCACTTCAATAGTCTCTTCCTTATTATATTTCCTTTTCTTTGTGAGCAAATGCTTCATAAATCTTTCATATGAAGGCATTTGTTTAAGAGCGTAAGCGAAGGGAATGTTAATCTCTAATTTCTTGAAGATAGACATAAACCTTGAGAATTGCTTCACCTTTTCTTTTCGAGAACTAATCTTTGGATAAGGTAAATGCTTGTTAACTTGCCTTCCCTTCCTTATCTCATCCTCATCTTTCTTTGACATTTCTTCCTCAACATTTACATCAATCTCAGATTTATCATAACTTACCTCTTCCTTCTCTTTTTCATGTGCTCTAAGACACCCTCCTAACACCTTACGACTCCTTGTAGTGATAGCTCTACAATGGTCTTAAGGATTAGGTTCAGTGTTAGCTCCAAAGGTGTTCACATGCGTATCTTCCAACTTCTTGGCCAATTGGCCAATTTTTACCTCAAGGTTACGAAGGGAAGATTTTGTGCTTTTTTAGTTAGACAAGGACATTTACATAAATTGATTTAAAGTTTTCTTAAGTTTAAATGTCATGTCAGATAAAGAGGGTTGTTGTTGAAATGGTGGTTTGCTAAATGAGATCTCCAACCTTGGTTGTAATTACCATAATTCTCTTGGCAGCCTTGGTTACCCATATAATTCACCTCCTCTTGAGCATTGGGTTGCACAACACATTGTCCATTTGTATCCTCACCACCACACAACAGCCTTGCACAAGTGGTTGATGTTGATCCTTAGATACATTCTGAATCTCTTTAGGTAATTGAGAGAGTTTCAAGTTGCTGAGTCATGACTTTATTCTGAGCCAACAAAGCATCTTGAGATTGAAGCTCAAACATACCCTTCTTCTGAGGCTAAGTTCTCTCATTTTGTAACTGTAGATTTTATAAGAGGAACGTCAAGAGAAAACTAAGTAGTAAATGCACAAATATTTTTATATTGGTTCACTCTAACTGAGCTACGTCCAATCACCTCTAACCTTAAAACTTTTACTATAATCTTCAACAAGATTACAACTGAGTATTCTCACTACTCCTAGTACCCTAGGCATTCTTGGCATCCCCTTATATGCTGCCTAGTTTAGTTTCACCACTTCTTGGTTGTACAATATTCTTCACCACTCTTGGTATCCCTAGTCAGCGAAGAATTCCTATTACCCTAGACTAGTTGAGTTTCACTAACTCGTGGTATCCACTAGACAATCCTGGTATCACTTTGATATGCTGCCTAGTTATCCTTATTAACTCGCTTGAGTTATACAACAAATGTTTTAGTTCTCTTCATAATTGCAATCAATTGATAACTTACAAGTCGTTAGACGATTACTCTCGCAGAGAGGATATATGTTCGATATAATACAGTCTACAAAGTAGATAAATGTTTCTTTATTTTCCCTTTTCTCTCTACTTAAAGATCATAAGCTAATATTACAATGATGCTTCAGAGTGTTTATTGACTTTAGTTTTTCTCTTCTCAAATATTCTCTTTAAGCTTGAACTTTTCTATCCTTTTCTCTAAACGTTTTTTCTTCTCTTCGTAGGATGATATTTTTGTTGTAAGCTATCATCCTGATTCTTACTTTGAATCATTTTCTATTTAAAGGGCTCTTCAAAAGACATCTGTTAGACTGAGATCTTATCTTGAATCTTATGTCTTCTCTGTCTTGTCATGTGAAACAACCGTTGGTTAAAGTCAACTTGTTAGAGCATGTTTGCTTTTCTAGTACTTTGATACAAGTAGGTTGTACTCTTTTTCTAGCATGACTTATGATGGTGAGAACATTATGTGAATGTCTTCTTTGTCTCTAATGCCCACTTCTGATACATTTCAAATAGAGCAAGTGGATGAGTATTGTAGGTTATTTGCATAGATGTGCAAGCAACAAATATGTCTTTTCTCTTATCACTTTTGTTGTTTTTGAACGTTGAGTATTAAATGACATTTAATGCTTGTTCAGAACAACAAAGTGTTTTTTACATTTTCTACCGTTGAGGTAGCGTTTATCATTTAAGCTTTTTTTCTAAGTACCAAGCGTTGAATAAGAACTTCATCGTTGGACAAAGTGATGGATTTAGCTCATAGTATCGTCTAGTCGGTTTCTAAACACTTTTTGAGATTTTGCTTTCTTTGGTTAGAGTGTTTAGCATGTTTTGGTTTTCCACATGTTTTTGGATTTTTACTTGAGACTTTTGAAGGGTGATAGGCTATCGCTGAAGCTATCAAATTAATACTACTTTTCTAGGCAGCTTCAGTATTCCCAAGTAGTATTCAAGTAAGTAGATAGGGTTAAAGTAACCCTGAGTCGTCTCCCAACGAATACGAAATTGCCTTTTAATATTTGAATCTTATGAATGCAATGCAATGTTCAAGAATAAAAATGATGTTTGGAGAAGGTTTAAAGAACAAATAAGAAACTTAAAAACAATTATGATGAAATATGCTAATTCCACTGCTTTTCCAAGATAGATTCATCATCGGTTATTCACAGATAATTGTTCAATTGATTATTATTTAAGTTTCAAATTAATTAAAGTACATTCTTAATTAATTTGAGGGCGATCATGCATTTAACCAAAGTAAATTCTCAATCAAATGAAACCTTTCTAGATTATTCACAATGAATTCAACCAAAGTACATTCTCAATCAAATCCTATTGTGTTTAATCATGTCTAAACTTAATTCTCCTAACCAAATTAAAAGCTAATCAATTAAAGTAAATTCTCAATTGATTATAGTTGAAATTATTACTAATCAATCAAAGTACATTCTCAATTGATAGTAAAAACCATTGAATCATATGAAAGTTCCTAAATTAAATCAAAGTAGATTCTCAATTAACCCTACAAACCCTAGAACTCATATAATCAATATGCATGTAGATTCAAACATATTATGATGCAAAAATCTTTGCTTTAATTTGATAGAGAGATGAAAGACATAGAGAGAGAACAACTTAAATCAATAATCAAAATAAACAATTGCATTAACTCAATCTAATCTTAGAATCCATAATGGAATTACAGTAGAATAGCCCTAGATGCTTAGCTCTCCATGAATGAAGTTGAATACAAGATGAAATAAGAGAGAGAGAGAAGTGGTGAATGAATGAATGAAGTGAAGTCCTTTTCTGCCTTCCCTGGGTTTCTTTATATAGGGCTTGATTGGGCTTGGACTCTGAATATAAAGTTGACAAAATCTTTTATCTTATATCTTCCAAATAACTAAAAGATTTAGATAATTATAACATTATTTGGAAGATATTTTCTGTTGATATTCCCAAATTAAATTAATTCAACAACTGTATTTTATCTTTTAGTTTTTCTGAATCTCCAAAATTACACAAAAGCCCTAAAATTTCTTCTATCTGCACTTTAGTCCCTTCTGAACTTCCCAAAATTGCCCCAGAAGTCCCTCTTTGACCAGAGAAGGCTTGTTGACCAGCTTTGACTCATATGGTCGTGGCCAATGGAAACTCGCCACGTGTCAGCCCCTTTCCCACCCAAAATTAGGGTTTTGTAGATTGGGGGAAAGGGCTTTCTCTCTGCCGCATTGCTCCTCTCACTAGTGCAATAAGCACATATCGCCTCGGTCATTTTCGCTTATAGACACCGGTTCTAGGACCGGTGCATATTCCAACGAGGTAAAAAGAATGGATTTTTTGACTCGGTTCTGAACCGAATCAAAAGGTTTCAGATTCTGACTCGGTTCACAGACAACCGAGGCAGTAAAGTTGTTTAATTTTTTTATTCTGAACCGAGATCAGTGTTGTTACGTTTGTTTGTTCTTTGTATGGTTAAACTTCTTCCTCTTTTCTCCTATTTTCTGCAATTTTTTTCATCCAAACATGAAGAACAGGAAGCAGAGAGAGCAATTTTTTTCATTCAAACATGAAGAACAGGAAGCACAGAGAGCAGACGGAGATCCAAACACCAAAATCAGATATCCAAACCAAAATCAGAGATCCAAACCAAACAAAAAATCAGAGATCCATTATCCACCTGCAAAGAAACAGAAACAAAAACCAAAAATCAAAAAGCAAAAAACGCAGTTCCTCCATTGCAGCCGCCGTCGCGGGCTCCAGCCGCACCTTCGCGGGCTCTCGCCGCGCCGTCGCGGGCTCTCGCCGCACCGTCGCGAGCTCCCTCGCCGTGCCGCGCCTTCGAGATCTCTCTCGCCTTGCCGCGCCGTCGAGATCTCTCTCGCCTCGTCGCGCAGTCGGAGCTCTCGCCTGGCCGCACCGTCGCGAG
>NW_025904234.1:0-10999 GCF_018835915.1 Vigna umbellata | reverse complement strand
TGGATACAGCACCCACCAATAAGAGCAAATATCTGCCCACTTTTTTTATCTGTTACTTTTGTGTGATAAATAAGTGAAAGTTGCTGTGTAATGAAAATTAGCTTATTCTGTTACAAAAGTTGATTCAATAATCCAGGCGTATTCTACTTTATCATGTGGTTCAGAAATGTATATTTTATTTGGTGGTACTAACTAATATTTTTGCCTAAAATATGCTTTTGTTATCAATCACTTCTCTCACGTTAGCTTTCTTGAATTAATTTTATTTCTCCAAGTTTTGCAATGAATAATGTTTGTTGTCTTCTATCACCATTGGAGAAAAAATATCCTTGTGGTTATATTGCCTTTCTTCGGGGGAATTTAATGAATGTCGGTGTAATTAGCTTCTTAATTATTTTTTTTATAAGCAACACAATTCATTGGATGGGTATTAGAGTGTTAAAAGAAAAAAAGTCAGGGTTAATCATTTTTATGTTTTTATTTTTGGTTGAAGTTTTAAATCGGTTCTTCACTTATTTTTGTTTTCAATTAGGTCTGTATTTATGAAAAATTGATGCAATTACGCCTGAAAGAACATTAAAAATACATTCACATGAGAGGTGAATTTTTTTAACAATGACATTAATGACGTGGAATTTTGCATTTTTTAAAAAAATTGAGAAAAGTTTCTAAACGATGTTGTTGTGGTTCATCTTCTATGATTGTGCAATCTCAATTTTCTCTCCAGTCTCTACTTCGGTTGAATTGGTCCGAGGGTCGGTCGTCCTGCTATGCTCTGCTCCGATCGTCCAATCCTCTTCAACAATGCAATCTACTTCGATGGATTGTTGAAATGTAGAAAACACTCCGACACTCAAGTCAGATATGTTTCATAAAGAGGTCTCTATTTTAATAGGATAGATCAAGGTATCTTTACTTGGACATCAATCATATATTTATAGGGCTTGTGGCAGCGAAACCCATTGATTAACCATTAATGCAGTACATTTTTACACAATTAAACCCAATAATCAATTATTAATACTGTATATTTGTAAAGCGTAAGACAATCTGACCCATTAATATCTGCTAATATACCTGCAAACTGCCCATAAATGATCATTAACTCCGTTCAATATATTTATTGTAGTACATAAGTTCCCCAAACCCAAGCAAGCTCTTTATTGAAAGAGGTGCGACAATGATTATTATGAGCTTAAGAGAGGTCGCTCACGTTGTATTCAAGGAGTCTATTTTCGATGCGCTTTAAGTCTTCATTCCTCTCTATACCGAGCGGCGGACTCTAGGAGTTCTCTTTGGAATCATCGAGCGATGTGCTGTAGGAGTTCTATTTGGAAGATCCTCCGCTCGAAATTCAGGTGAATTCATTGTGGAATCAACGAGCGGCGTGCTGTGAGAGTTCTCTTTGGAAGCTCCTTCCGCTCGAAGTTTAGGTGAATTCATTGTGGAATCACCGAGCAACATGCTCTGGGAGTTCTCTTTGGAAGCTCCTTCCGCTCGAAGTTCAGGTGAATTCGATGTGGAATCATCGAGCGATGTGTTGTGGGAGTTCTATTTGGAAGCTCTTTCCGCTCGAAGTTCAGGTGAATTCGCTGTGGAATCACCGAGCGACGTGCTGTGGGAGTTCTCTTTGGAAGCTCCTTTCACGTGAAGTTCATGTGAATTCATTGTGGAATCATCGAGCGACATGCTGTGGAAAATTGCTTTGGAAGCTCATTTCGATCAAAGTTCAGGTGAGTTCTCTGTGGAATCACCGAGCGACATGTTGTGGAATCACCGAGCGACATGTTGTTGGAGTTCTATTTGGAAGCTCCTTCCGCTCGAAGTTCAGGTGAATTAGTTGTAGAATCACTGAGCGACATGCTGTGGTAGTTCTCTTTGGAAGCTCCTTCCGCTCGAAGTTCAGGTGAATTCACTGTGGAATCACCGAGCGACATGTTGTGGGAATTGTCTTTGGAAGCTCCTTCCACTCGAAGTTCAGGTGAATTCGTTGTGGAATCACCAAACGACAGACTTTAGTTGGCCGAGTGGTTTGTGCGCAGGGTCCTATCATCTGCATTGAAGAGAAAATGGCAATTTGAATTTGAATGGTTAGAAAAATGTAGCCAATCAAATTAATATCAAAATAGTTTAGGTTATGAAGCCGAATGGCCAGACAAACAAGTTCATTCGGTCTTTGGTTAAACATTTGAAGGCCAAAAATGAAGAATCTATATTAGGATGTGTCACAGATGAGTTGTAGGTGCTTTACTGCTTTAAGACCTGCAAAATAGATGAGGAAATTAACTATGATATTATAAATAGGCACCACTCGAGATAAGATGAACAAGGATAGAGGTGCCTAGTTGATGCTCGCACGTGAGGCAAGCCATTGGAACCTGACAAGGCTAAACGTAGGTGGTCCAACTGACCAAGCAAGAAGGGACTGAACCTTCCCGTGCAAGATATTTTCACTCACGAAAATATGCGTTAAATAAAATAAGGTAAATGCTTCAAAATTTTATAATTTATTTTTATGATGAAAAGTCATTGGAATCTAACAAGGTTGAACGTAAGTGATCTAATTGACCGAGCGGGAAGAGACTGAACCTTCCTATGCAAGATATTTTTACTCACAAAAATATACGTTAAACAAAATAAACTAAATGCTTCAATATTTTATAATGTATTTTTATAATGAAAAGTCATTAGAACCTGACAAGAACGTAGGTGGTCCAAGTGACCGAGCGAGAAGGGATTGTACCTTCCTGTGCAGGATAATTTTACTCAAAAAAAATGCATTAAACAAATTAAAGTAAACGCTTCAATATTTTATAATGTATTTTTATACTGTATTTTTATAATGAAAAGCCATTAGAACCTAACAACGCTGAAAGTAGGTGGTCCAACTAACCGAGCGGGAAGGGGTTGAACCTTTCTGTGCAGGATATTTTTACCCACAAAAATATACGCTAAACAAAATAAAGTAGATGCGTCAATTACTCACACAAATATACGTTAAACAAAATAAACTAAACGCTTCAATATTTATAATGTATTTTTATAATGAAAAGTCATTAGAACTTGACAAGGCTGAACGTAGGTGGTCCAACTAATCGAGCAAGGAGGGATTGTACCTTCCTGTGCAGGATATTTTTACTCACAAAAATATGCATTAAACAAATTAAAGTAAACACTTCAATATTTTATAATGTTTTTTTATAATGAAAAGCCATTAAAACCTAACAACGCTGAAAGTAGGTGGTCCAACTGACCGAGCGGGAAGGGGTTGAACCTTTATGTGCAGGATATTTTTTATACGTTAAACAAAATAAGGTAGATGCTTCAATTACTCACAAAAATATACGTTAAACAAAATAAACTAAACGCTTCAATATTTATAATGTATTTTTATAATGAAAAGTCATTAGAACCTGACAAGGCTGAACGTAGGTGGTCTAATTGACCGAGCGAGAAGGTCCCACGGTGGGCATCAAAATGTTTCGGTTGAATTGGTATGAGGGTTGGTCGTCCTTCATTGCTCTGCTCTACTCCGATCATCCAATCCTCTTCAACAACGCAATCCACTCTGATGGGTTGTTGACCTGCAGAAGACACTCCAACGCTTAAGTCATATATGTTTCATAAAGAGGTCTATTTTATTAAGATAGATCAAGGTGTCTTTATCTGAACATCAATAGTATATTTATAGGGCTTATGACAGTCAAACCCATTGATTAACCATTAATGCAATATATTTTTAGGCAATCAAACCCAATAATCAATTTTAATATCGGATATTTGTAGAGCGTAAGGCAATCTGACCCATTAATACATGCTAATATACCTGCTAACTGCCCATAAATGACATTTAACTCCGATCGGTATATTTCATATAGTACAGTCTCCAATGGAGGTCAGGGTCTCTTCCTTTCTAGACCTTCCTTCAATCTCTACAACCATCTTCAACTCCCCTCCCTCTCCCACTTTCCCTCTTTCGTTACCTTCCTTCAACCACCGCCTTGGATGTGGTGGACATTAAGGCTTTGTTCACTTGAATGGATTTGGGGGAGAGTGATTGAGGGGATTTGAGAGGATTTGAAGGTAAATTTTTTAGTTTTTTATTTGAGTGGATTTGGAGGTAAATAAGAGTGAATTTAGAAGTAATTTTTTTTAATTTGTCATATCAATCAAATCCTACACTAATTCTAACAAACTTTACTTCCAAATCCACTCTCATTTACCTCCAAATTCACTCAAATAAACAACAACAAAAATTATCTTCAAATCCTCTCAAATCCCCTTAATCACTCTCCCCCAAATCCATTCAAGTAAACAAAGCCTAAGGGTAAGTCTGTTATGTAGAAAGTTCCAACTTCCTGTCTTTCGCTACTCCTCTACCACTTTCCCTCTTTCGCTACCTTCATACATAGTTTGTCTTCTTTGGGAAAGTTCCAAGTGTTTAGGAATCCAACAACCCATACATACAGAAAATTTAGAGCCCATAGAAGCATATGACCACAAAGGAGCACTTTTGTATTTCAAAAAATAGGTTTTGTGAACAAAACGCCTTAACACTGATTACAATGATATGATTCAAGAATCATTCCATAAAAATAATGGGAACAAATTTGGTAAGATTCAATAAAAGAAAAACAATTTTTTATTAGAAGAACTACACACCATTCACTATAAAAGGTTTAGAGTCTATTATTATCGGAGCAAACGTCAACCTTGAAGCCACATGCATGTCATTAAGTTAAGTTGGGTAAATCCCTAGTTTTTATGTGTGTTGGAACGAATTCTAAGAGATTTTCAGATGACTCTAGCTACACCTTTGTTTGTTTCTTTGATTAGAGGAGCTTCATTACTGGTGAAACTCCCATTATTCAAATCGAAGCATGTTTTTAAGACGACGAGGTATCAATTGGAGATTTTTGGATTTTAGGATTTTGCACAAAAATTGATATTTTCTAATTGTTTGTCCACGTTTGAAACTCACGATACATATAGGAAGACTCATCAGACTAGTAAAAACATGTGTCTCTCAAAAGCANTGGATACAGCACCCACCAATAAGAGCAAATATCTGCCCACTTTTTTTATCTGTTACTTTTGTGTGATAAATAAGTGAAAGTTGCTGTGTAATGAAAATTAGCTTATTCTGTTACAAAAGTTGATTCAATAATCCAGGCGTATTCTACTTTATCATGTGGTTCAGAAATGTATATTTTATTTGGTGGTACTAACTAATATTTTTGCCTAAAATATGCTTTTGTTATCAATCACTTCTCTCACGTTAGCTTTCTTGAATTAATTTTATTTCTCCAAGTTTTGCAATGAATAATGTTTGTTGTCTTCTATCACCATTGGAGAAAAAATATCCTTGTGGTTATATTGCCTTTCTTCGGGGGAATTTAATGAATGTCGGTGTAATTAGCTTCTTAATTATTTTTTTTATAAGCAACACAATTCATTGGATGGGTATTAGAGTGTTAAAAGAAAAAAAGTCAGGGTTAATCATTTTTATGTTTTTATTTTTGGTTGAAGTTTTAAATCGGTTCTTCACTTATTTTTGTTTTCAATTAGGTCTGTATTTATGAAAAATTGATGCAATTACGCCTGAAAGAACATTAAAAATACATTCACATGAGAGGTGAATTTTTTTAACAATGACATTAATGACGTGGAATTTTGCATTTTTTAAAAAAATTGAGAAAAGTTTCTAAACGATGTTGTTGTGGTTCATCTTCTATGATTGTGCAATCTCAATTTTCTCTCCAGTCTCTACTTCGGTTGAATTGGTCCGAGGGTCGGTCGTCCTGCTATGCTCTGCTCCGATCGTCCAATCCTCTTCAACAATGCAATCTACTTCGATGGATTGTTGAAATGTAGAAAACACTCCGACACTCAAGTCAGATATGTTTCATAAAGAGGTCTCTATTTTAATAGGATAGATCAAGGTATCTTTACTTGGACATCAATCATATATTTATAGGGCTTGTGGCAGCGAAACCCATTGATTAACCATTAATGCAGTACATTTTTACACAATTAAACCCAATAATCAATTATTAATACTGTATATTTGTAAAGCGTAAGACAATCTGACCCATTAATATCTGCTAATATACCTGCAAACTGCCCATAAATGATCATTAACTCCGTTCAATATATTTATTGTAGTACATAAGTTCCCCAAACCCAAGCAAGCTCTTTATTGAAAGAGGTGCGACAATGATTATTATGAGCTTAAGAGAGGTCGCTCACGTTGTATTCAAGGAGTCTATTTTCGATGCGCTTTAAGTCTTCATTCCTCTCTATACCGAGCGGCGGACTCTAGGAGTTCTCTTTGGAATCATCGAGCGATGTGCTGTAGGAGTTCTATTTGGAAGATCCTCCGCTCGAAATTCAGGTGAATTCATTGTGGAATCAACGAGCGGCGTGCTGTGAGAGTTCTCTTTGGAAGCTCCTTCCGCTCGAAGTTTAGGTGAATTCATTGTGGAATCACCGAGCAACATGCTCTGGGAGTTCTCTTTGGAAGCTCCTTCCGCTCGAAGTTCAGGTGAATTCGATGTGGAATCATCGAGCGATGTGTTGTGGGAGTTCTATTTGGAAGCTCTTTCCGCTCGAAGTTCAGGTGAATTCGCTGTGGAATCACCGAGCGACGTGCTGTGGGAGTTCTCTTTGGAAGCTCCTTTCACGTGAAGTTCATGTGAATTCATTGTGGAATCATCGAGCGACATGCTGTGGAAAATTGCTTTGGAAGCTCATTTCGATCAAAGTTCAGGTGAGTTCTCTGTGGAATCACCGAGCGACATGTTGTGGAATCACCGAGCGACATGTTGTTGGAGTTCTATTTGGAAGCTCCTTCCGCTCGAAGTTCAGGTGAATTAGTTGTAGAATCACTGAGCGACATGCTGTGGTAGTTCTCTTTGGAAGCTCCTTCCGCTCGAAGTTCAGGTGAATTCACTGTGGAATCACCGAGCGACATGTTGTGGGAATTGTCTTTGGAAGCTCCTTCCACTCGAAGTCCAGGTGAATTCGCTGTGGAATCACCAAACGACAGACTTTAGTTGGCCGAGTGGTTTGTGCGCAGGGTCCTATCATCTGCATTGAAGAGAAAATGGCAATTTGAATTTGAATGGTTAGAAAAATGTAGCCAATCAAATTAATATCAAAATAGTTTAGGTTATGAAGCCGAATGGCCAGACAAACAAGTTCATTCGGTCTTTGGTTAAACATTTGAAGGCCAAAAATGAAGAATCTATATTAGGATGTGTCACAGATGAGTTGTAGGTGCTTTACTGCTTTAAGACCTGCAAAATAGATGAGGAAATTAACTATGATATTATAAATAGGCACCACTCGAGATAAGATGAACAAGGATAGAGGTGCCTAGTTGATGCTCGCACGTGAGGCAAGCCATTGGAACCTGACAAGGCTAAACGTAGGTGGTCCAACTGACCAAGCAAGAAGGGACTGAACCTTCCCGTGCAAGATATTTTCACTCACGAAAATATGCGTTAAATAAAATAAGGTAAATGCTTCAAAATTTTATAATTTATTTTTATGATGAAAAGTCATTGGAATCTAACAAGGTTGAACGTAAGTGATCTAATTGACCGAGCGGGAAGAGACTGAACCTTCCTATGCAAGATATTTTTACTCACAAAAATATACGTTAAACAAAATAAACTAAATGCTTCAATATTTTATAATGTATTTTTATAATGAAAAGTCATTAGAACCTGACAAGAACGTAGGTGGTCCAAGTGACCGAGCGAGAAGGGATTGTACCTTCCTGTGCAGGATAATTTTACTCAAAAAAAATGCATTAAACAAATTAAAGTAAACGCTTCAATATTTTATAATGTATTTTTATACTGTATTTTTATAATGAAAAGCCATTAGAACCTAACAACGCTGAAAGTAGGTGGTCCAACTAACCGAGCGGGAAGGGGTTGAACCTTTCTGTGCAGGATATTTTTACCCACAAAAATATACGCTAAACAAAATAAAGTAGATGCGTCAATTACTCACACAAATATACGTTAAACAAAATAAACTAAACGCTTCAATATTTATAATGTATTTTTATAATGAAAAGTCATTAGAACTTGACAAGGCTGAACGTAGGTGGTCCAACTAATCGAGCAAGGAGGGATTGTACCTTCCTGTGCAGGATATTTTTACTCACAAAAATATGCATTAAACAAATTAAAGTAAACACTTCAATATTTTATAATGTTTTTTTATAATGAAAAGCCATTAAAACCTAACAACGCTGAAAGTAGGTGGTCCAACTGACCGAGCGGGAAGGGGTTGAACCTTTATGTGCAGGATATTTTTTATACGTTAAACAAAATAAGGTAGATGCTTCAATTACTCACAAAAATATACGTTAAACAAAATAAACTAAACGCTTCAATATTTATAATGTATTTTTATAATGAAAAGTCATTAGAACCTGACAAGGCTGAACGTAGGTGGTCTAATTGACCGAGCGAGAAGGTCCCACGGTGGGCATCAAAATGTTTCGGTTGAATTGGTATGAGGGTTGGTCGTCCTTCATTGCTCTGCTCTACTCCGATCATCCAATCCTCTTCAACAACGCAATCCACTCTGATGGGTTGTTGACCTGCAGAAGACACTCCAACGCTTAAGTCATATATGTTTCATAAAGAGGTCTATTTTATTAAGATAGATCAAGGTGTCTTTATCTGAACATCAATAGTATATTTATAGGGCTTATGACAGTCAAACCCATTGATTAACCATTAATGCAATATATTTTTAGGCAATCAAACCCAATAATCAATTTTAATATCGGATATTTGTAGAGCGTAAGGCAATCTGACCCATTAATACATGCTAATATACCTGCTAACTGCCCATAAATGACATTTAACTCCGATCGGTATATTTCATATAGTACAGTCTCCAATGGAGGTCAGGGTCTCTTCCTTTCTAGACCTTCCTTCAATCTCTACAACCATCTTCAACTCCCCTCCCTCTCCCACTTTCCCTCTTTCGTTACCTTCCTTCAACCACCGCCTTGGATGTGGTGGACATTAAGGCTTTGTTCACTTGAATGGATTTGGGGGAGAGTGATTGAGGGGATTTGAGAGGATTTGAAGGTAAATTTTTTAGTTTTTTATTTGAGTGGATTTGGAGGTAAATAAGAGTGAATTTAGAAGTAATTTTTTTTAATTTGTCATATCAATCAAATCCTACACTAATTCTAACAAACTTTACTTCCAAATCCACTCTCATTTACCTCCAAATTCACTCAAATAAACAACAACAAAAATTATCTTCAAATCCTCTCAAATCCCCTTAATCACTCTCCCCCAAATCCATTCAAGTAAACAAAGCCTAAGGGTAAGTCTGTTATGTAGAAAGTTCCAACTTCCTGTCTTTCGCTACTCCTCTACCACTTTCCCTCTTTCGCTACCTTCATACATAGTTTGTCTTCTTTGGGAAAGTTCCAAGTGTTTAGGAATCCAACAACCCATACATACAGAAAATTTAGAGCCCATAGAAGCATATGACCACAAAGGAGCACTTTTGTATTTCAAAAAATAGGTTTTGTGAACAAAACGCCTTAACACTGATTACAATGATATGATTCAAGAATCATTCCATAAAAATAATGGGAACAAATTTGGTAAGATTCAATAAAAGAAAAACAATTTTTTATTAGAAGAACTACACACCATTCACTATAAAAGGTTTAGAGTCTATTATTATCGGAGCAAACGTCAACCTTGAAGCCACATGCATGTCATTAAGTTAAGTTGGGTAAATCCCTAGTTTTTATGTGTGTTGGAACGAATTCTAAGAGATTTTCAGATGACTCTAGCTACACCTTTGTTTGTTTCTTTGATTAGAGGAGCTTCATTACTGGTGAAACTCCCATTATTCAAATCGAAGCATGTTTTTAAGACGACGAGGTATCAATTGGAGATTTTTGGATTTTAGGATTTTGCACAAAAATTGATATTTTCTAATTGTTTGTCCACGTTTGAAACTCACGATACATATAGGAAGACTCATCAGACTAGTAAAAACATGTGTCTCTCAAAAGCATAGAAAGCAAAATTGAAAAAGTCAAATTTTGCAGAGCTTATATACAAATGAAGAAGGAAGAAGAAGAATGAGCAACAAATTAGGGTTTAAAAAAATTTCCCTAATTTTTCTTTTTAAAAATGCTAAATTTCAAGTCACTCTCCCACGCTGTTTAAAAAAGCCATGTCAATGTGCCACGCCAACGTACTTTTAATGCCGTCCATTCATTTTAATGACAGGGATCTAATTGCATAATTTTTTCACAAGGACCCAATTGAGAACAAAAATAAGTGAGGAACCGATTTGAGACTTTAAACCAAATATAAGAATCTCGAGAATGATTAAACGAAAAGGTTATAAAAATATCTTTATCTCTATATTAAGAAGAAAATAATAAAATATTCTTTTGAAAATAGAAAAACAATTAAAAGGAAAACTTCTAAAGAAAAATTAATTTTATCTCTTAATATTTTTTCTAAAGCACTAAAGTAATAAAAGAAAATGAATAAATTTTGGGTGTCAAAACACTATATAGCTTTTATAATACGACAATAATTTTTTGTTGTTGCTTGTCTTTGATTTTTCCTTTAATCTTTGAGTCTAGTTAACTTTCTTGCAAGTTTGAGCAACTTTCATGTACTAAGTTTATGTAGTATGCGGAGTTATAACATCTTATAACTTGGACAACCGACTTGTTATCCCTCTTGCAAATACATATGCAATAATAAATCTCCTTTTATTGTTATCACTTGTAAAATCTAAATCAACATAGTCTTTGACAACTAATTCAATCTTCCAAAACATAATCCTACACCTAAGGATCCTCTTAATAACACTCTAATGCTACCCTCCCTAATTTTCCGTCAATCTATGTTAACTCTTTGACAAGTGTACCAATTCGTTACAAGTAGTAAATGGAAGTTCCAAGTATTGTTTCCCACATGATTTG